>JANPWX010000024.1:390644-448144 GCA_024734555.1 Trochalopteron elliotii | reverse complement strand
TAGTCAGTTGTACACTGGCGGCATTAAATTCCACTGTTTATAATCTACAGGAAAAAGTCCTCACATTACTGTAAGTAAGTGGATCTTTCCTTTTAAAATTTTAATCTAGTACATTATTCTAAGGAAATTTATTAGGGCAAACATTCTTTAAACATTTATTTCATATTGCCTTTAATTTTTATCTTCTTTTTTTTAATTTAAGAATACTTTGGTTTACATTTAATTTCATATTTTGTCCATGTTTTTGATCATCCTGCTGATCTTATTTAGTCCTTTTTTTGACTTGTCAAGTGTGTACTTTAAAGATGACATGAGCAAGGATATATACCATTGATTTTGCAAATAGTAATTCATGTATATATTTTTTAAAATACCACTTTGAAATAAGTTCTAAAGTGGTACAAATCAGTGTAGGTCTACTGAACTTAGCTGAAATTTACTAATTTTAACACCCATTGAAGAGCTGAACATTCATATGATGCCTCAAATGCAAGTTCTTGCTAAAAATAGATACATTTATTCATTGTGCAGAATAAAATAAATTACTTTATTTGAAAGGTTAAAATTTATTTAGAACTTCAGAATTAAAAACAAGTCAAAACCATTTGCCCACAATGACTTTTAGCAACCCTTTTTCACCATTCCCCTGCCTAGATTTTTTTGGGATCTTGCCAGATCTTGTCTCACCGGCCTGCATCATCTCACATAGCCTTTTTTTCTATGTATTAATACATATATTTGACCACAGTTCTGTTGTAAATTCCTGGACATCCTACTAAATATCTCTTCCTTGTTGAAAGTTCAATATATTTTCCAGCTTTTATTTCCCAATTCTTGTATAGAATCAGAATTTGTAAACCCATCCCCCACCTGTAACCACTAGTTTTCTTGATAAGTTTTGGTTGGGAGTTTATCAGAGATATTTTGGAAGGTTGAGAAACTTATGTCAAATTTCTGTTATTTAATAGATGTCTGGTTTTGAGAAAGACTGCTGATCAGTTGATTAAAACCAATTTTCTTTTGTGTCCTTAACATATAATACTCAACTATGTGTTTCCAGCTCTAATTACTTTTTTAACTACTTTGACAGTAGCTATATAGAATAAATGGCAAGCAACCCTCAGGATTATGCCTAAAGCATTTTTGAATCATTCCACTACTTTTTACAGACTAAGATGGTAACACCACTAATAAAGGTGAGGAAAGCAAAAGTGTTAAACATTTCTTTGTGAATATGATGGTTTATAGCACATGAGGATAATGAATTGTTCTCTGCCATATAAATAACATCTGCTAAAGATACACCTTTAAATCACTTACCTAGAGTAATTTGCATTAGAGTAGCAAAAGAGCTGTGCAACCTCTCAGAGTTCTTGATGTCTGGGTTTTTTTTGAAATCCAGGATTACTGATGTAAAATCTTTGAACATAGAACAATATTTACTTTGCTCCAATATTCAAAACTGGCAGATTGACTTCAGTAGCAGGTTTGTAACATTAGAAAAATTTCAGTAACATTTATACATGGATGCTTGTACTATACATGTATACTCTTTACTTTTATAAGTAAAGAGCGTGCTTGTAAGAAATACATTTTTTAGGTCAAAAAAAGGACCTTGGAATTGTTTTGGAAAAGAGAGGGATCTATCAGAAGCCAATTCCTAGATACTGACATATTGTTTAATCACTGAGGAAGCTAGATGCAACTTTGGGAACACATATAAAGCCCCGACTATGTCCGAGCCGGCCCTTTCCCTTCTGGCCGGAGGAGCAGGTAACAACCCTGGGCCATGGAGGAGCCCGGGAGCAGCCCAGGCCAGCCAGGCCCCACCGCTCCTCCGGGCTGGGGGCAGCCGGCCCTGGCCTGGCTGTGCCCCTGGGTCCCACCAGCAGCCGGAGGGGGAGGAAGGGGAGGCCACAGCTGCTAACATCCAGCTCACTCTTAAGTCTGCCCTGCTGCTGGCCTGGGCCAGGGGTGATGCCCCCCGCTGTGTCCCCCAGGAGCAGGTCTAGGCTTGGGCTGGGCTGGGCCCACCCCATGAGACTCGGGGTGGGCAGGAGGCACTTACCATCCTGGCTGCTCAGCCTCCTGACCACCCCTGTATGAGCTCTCTCCTCCCCCATCAGTGTGGCTTTGAAATCTGACACCGGTTTTGAAATCTGACACCTGAGCAGCAGCCCCAGAGAGAGGAACCTGGGCAAGACATTAACTCTTTTCTTGCACAGATGAAACTTCCAAAGCCCTGACCTTTCTCTAAGTGAGAGAAAAGGCCAAACCGGGGACAAGTAAAAGGACTATATGAAGATATTAGAGTCACTGAAGGAAGAGTCACCCCTCAGGTGGAAGAGATGACAAGATGCCTTGGTCCTAGGCTAAAAATTTCCTATGAGCTGTGGTAACTGTAATGTGCTAGAATATCCCTTTAAATTGTGGACAATATGAATTGGGGAAAATGATTGTTCATTTTGGTGGATTTGAGCAAAGCTATATGTGATGGACTGAGGTGAGTATTGAATTAATAGCTGTGATCCTGTGATCCCATGAGATGTTTGAACAGAGAGAGATGAGACAAGAAGCCCTCTGCACCAGTAAAGAAGTGAAAAGAGACCTCTGTTCCCTGCGATGAAGAAATCCTTTGTGTTTGAACTGCTCATTTTTAAAATGACACCCCAGTATGCATGAATCTATGGCCCATATGTAGTCACAGGAAGGCTACGTGATATGGGAGGTCCACAACTGCATATTCTTCCCCCAGGCGGCTGCTGTTGTGAAAGTTAAAAGCCACACACAGACTACTCTTTCTTGTGGAAAGTTACCACAACAAATCAGGAGATACTTCTCTCTCTAAAAGGACCGATGGGGGACTGTTTTGTAAGTGGTAGTGACCTAGAGTTCCGAGTTTTGTCTTTATACACTATCTGTGAGAAAGAAAAGAAGCTGGTGGAGGAGGAGTAGTGTTTTGAAAGTTTCATTTTGATTTTCATTCTATTCTTTTGGTGTGTGTTAATAAATCTATCTTTGTACCCTTTAAGCCTGCTTTGCTTTTCTCCTGATCCTATCTCACAGCAGAGTTCTGGTAGACACTCAAAACCACTGCACTAAACTTGGCAGAGACAGGTGAATGTGAAACCATTGCATGAATTGGTGTTTCCGCCTGGTTATCAAACTAAACTATTACAAGGTGAAAAATAATTCAAAAACTGCACAAAACATAGGATAGGTAACTATAGTTCAATATATTTTTCAAAAAGTAGATAATGAGGTGACATGCACAAATGCACTCTCTAGAAGGAAATACATGCAAGAAAAAGTTTCTTCAATCTAATTGAAAAAGACACAAAACCCCTTGACATTAAATATAATGCATTTAAAAGGACAGAAGCATATTTTTAAGAAGTAAGCATGACTTGCTACAAAAGGCAAGTGGGACGCTAGTCACACTGCTTCTTTATAGGGAGGTAGCACCAGCCTTATCTTTTCTGCAAGATTTCTGACACATCTCTTGCAAGAATTCAGTTTTTTCCACGTCCGTTACCATCCTCCAGAGCTGTGACACAATCATTTGCCATTTGCTACTATTTTTTTTTCACTTTAAATATGGGACATCAAGGATCACTTTCAAATTACTGAAAAAAAAAAATGGACGTAGCAAGCATATTGTTGTAAGCAATGTCTGTGTGTCAAGCTCCTAATTAATTATGTAATATATGAGTTTTTAATGAATAACAGATAGATGATCAAAAGTATGCCATCAAGTAAATGTCAGTTTTCCCACCCTTTTAAAACGAATACATTTATTGTTAATAATTCTACCTGTTCTCTGGTAGAATTTTTTGGTGTTCATTATGGAAACAGAATAGTTTGCACAAAAGGAATAAAGGGTTGGCTGTGGTTAGAAGAAGGATATTGAAAATATAAGTTTACATGGGAGTCAACTTCATCTGGATTATGTAGCATGACAGAAGTGAATATATGAACTAGTAAGAGTCTTGCAAATAAGCCAGTGGAAATTGTGGTCTACTTGGAGAAACATGGATCTTGGCATCAGAAAAGGGGTAGAAAATATATAAAATTTGGTAAGGAAATTTTCAGTATTTCAATTTTACTAAGTCCACTAAGCCTAAAATGGAAGAATAATATAATAATTGATTCATCAATAAAAAACTGAAAGTATTTTTAAAAGTAATTTTACTTTAGTATGCTTTCATCAGGTAAGCAATTTCAGAGAATTTAGGGGTTTTTACATCTCCTGCTGCATGAAGTCTGCAGTCTTTTTGTCAGCTTACTTGCTAGAGGACAGTTAGGGGTCAAACAAAAGATACCGAAGAAGTGGTAAGGATGAGATGGGATAGAGAAGGAGTTATTTGCAAATTTACAAATACAGGTGTATCAAATATATCTTGCGATTACAGTATATGGCTGATACTGCCCATCTGAGAAGATCATTAGAATATCTATATAAGAGTTTTCTCTCCATCTTGATTTAAGTGTTAGTAGTAAGATATAGGTTCTTTTACTGGCACTGAGAACCACAGACTGTCCATATACAAAATAAATGTAAAGAGGATAAGAGATATCTTACTGCCTTATTTTACACTGAGAAATTATTGTATATTTTAGTCTGTATAAATTTGTTATAAATTCTGCATTTAAAATTTATGTCTGTGTTTTAGAAATTGTGAATTTTAATACATACATGAAAAGACCAGAAAAATAGAATTAAAGATCATATTATCTTTTAAATCAAAAGAACATTATCTAGATGAATACTGGAAAAAATATGAAGTGGCTTCCTTTCCAAAAACATTCAAAAATCTCCCATTCTGAAACTATCCAGGGATCATCTTTCTTCTCAGTGATTTTGACAATACCAATCTTCTTACTCATACAGTCTTACTTTATCTTTCACTTCTAGACTTTGTTCACACAGACCCGCTTTCAGAGAGTACACAAACATAAAATGTACTCACCTACTTTTCTTTAATCGATTACTCTGGAATAAAATTATACTCATGATCATCCAGTAGTACAGGAGTACACAGGTGGCCCATTGATGCATGAATATATTTCAAATGAAGGATTGTTTCATAGAAGTGTGCATACGCGAAGTGTAAAAACAATTTCTCAAAATTTGAAAACAACAGAACAAGCAAGCAAATGAAATAGCAAAAATTGTTGTGTGGCATTCTCTTAAAAATTCTGTAATATTTAGAAAATGACATAATTCCATATTCTAAATTTTCTTTGTGTTTTGAAGAGCATGATAAGTAATTACAGTGATTTTTTATTTCTTTGAAAATGCATCCAAAAGCAAAACACAGACAGAGTGTTTTTCATTGCCTTTCAAAATTGCCCTTAAAATAGTTTTTGTCACTACTGCATTTTCCTTCCTGGACTGAGCAAGAGTCATTATTGATTGTGAAACTGCTTTCGGTAATCACAGATGAACAAAGATGTATTCAAACATATTAAGAGCAGAAGCAGGGATACCCCAATGTTCAGCTAATGAATGTTACTTGTTTCTAGGGGAAAAGGTGCCAGTCTATTCTGCCAACATAAAAATCAGGGGAGAGAAAACAGTCCCATATGTGCATTGAAAATTACCTAATGAAGGTTGAACTCCTATAAGAAAGAAAGTTGGTTGTTTTAAAAATAGTAAGGGGAGACCAGTGGGCTTTTTGTTTTCATTTGGTTTGATTTTTTTTCTTTAACAGGTGCTCTTAATACTTTTGTAGGAAACTTACACTGCCCAAAAAATAAAATAAGGTGTTGATCCATGTATTAAAGTGAAGAACCAAATAAACTTTAAATATCAGAACTTTGTCTGATATTTAGAAGTATTTGAGGGGTATAAAGAATACCACACTACCCCTTATCTCTTTACTCACTATTTGATAGTTTCTGTTTTTGCTTAAAAGTTATGCTATGTTAAAAAGGACTGCTGCTTCAAATTATTTCTTAAGTGGTAGTTGTATAATGCATTTAAGAGAACTGGCACAAGATTCATATTTTCTTATACTACCGCTGTTTTCTTTTCTTTGTTTTCCTTTCCCTTTCTGAATCAGGAGAACTTTATAAGTGGAATGTTCATGTAAGAACTCAGCTAGATTCTATTTCTTCATATTTATTATAAAAGCACCCACAAGGTGCTACGTGTTTTCTAATCACATTAAATCAAAATTCTTTCTCTGCAGAATACACATTCTAAAAAAATTAATAGTGTTTTGATAGTGGGTTTGATTTATTTAGGTATCCATTGAATCTAGTGAGAAAAATTCTTTTTTCCTTCATTGGATTAGTTACCATTGACAATTTTTCAGCAACTCCTGCAGGTAAATCAAGTTACATTACCACATTACTACTATATTTACAGTATTTCCTTGTTATTTCTTCCATACTGCACCTGCAATAATGGGACTACCATATAAATGACACTTAGCTCCATCTCCTAAAAAGAAAACCTAGAGAGTTATTGAAAACTAACTCTGATTTGAAAGAAATTTTCCTTTTAATACAAAGTAATCTGATATTTTCTGTATCCTTTATGCAGAGGATGACTTTTTCTAATATGTTGCTCCCTGGTTGCATTTTTCCTGGTCAAAGTCACTTTGATGAATACACCTGGTGTACAAAATAAAGCACTGTAAAACATTCATATGCTGCAGGATTCCCATTACAGATTTTTGACAGTAAGAAAATCAAGTTTTATAGAGCACTGCTATAAAGGTAGACTACAATAGATTTCCAAATATCTTGTATATAGCAACATCATAGCAGCCATTTTATTCTGCTGTATCACTAGCAGAAAGACAGAATGGAGTAAAATTTTCCTTGCTGACATTCATCTTTATCTGGAGTTGCTGCTAGCCAACTGGCCAATGAGGCCCTTAGAGTCAATTATAGAGAGATGTTTCCCTGCTGAAAGAGTAATTGCCCCATGCTCACCTGTTCAGATATACCTCTGCCTTCTTCTTTAATCTTCTCTGCAGAAGAAAGTCCCTTTTCTGCTTAAAATATGGTAAAAATGTTCTACCCTTCTGCCGTATTGGGCTTTTTTGGCATCAACACAGTTTAAGGTACGGGTGGGCTTAAGGACAGATTTTCTTCTTATTATCACATAGGTAACTTTCTTAACACTGGAAAACAATTTTCCTTGATATTCATAGTAGTTTCTTGCCCATTTTTTTACTTCCAATTAGCCATTGCTCAGGTTATGGTTGGAATTCAGTCAGCTAAGTTCCACCTGAATATCAGGAAGAAGTTCTTTACTGTGCAAGTGACCTCACACTGGAACAGGTTACCCAAGAGGTTGTGGAGTCTCCCTCATTGGAGATATTCAAGGACTGTCTGGATCTAGACACAGTCGTTTTACGTGTTCTAGGAAGACCCTGGCTGAATAGGGAGGTTGGACCAGATGGACCCTGTGATCCCTTCCAACCTGATCCCTTCTGTGATTCTGCAACTTACAGGAAGCTGCTGACAAAAGATATCAGAGCTAGATTGGTTTTCCAAAAAAAACACAGTTCAAAAGATGCTGAAGATCTTTCTACATCCAGCAAAAATCTGGAAGAACATTAAATGGATCTCTCGCTATATGTAGATGCATATAAGTGGATAATTGTGGGGGTTTTGGGATGGAGATGAGGGAATTCAGGAATTTCCATTATGAACTTTATTCCATTTTGTCATCACTACTTGCTATCCAAGCCTGCTATGACCATTCATCTGTTAACCATAATGGCCAATAACCATAATTTTATGACTATTGTGTAATAGTTAATGAAACTTCTACTTTAATAATTAAATAATGAAAAATTAAGCAAGGTTTTTTTCTATAAATTTTGCTCAGAATCCTCTTTTTACATGCTTTATTCCAAGAAAAAGGCCTGGAAATATAGCTTCAAATATATTTAAAAATCTCTAAATAGGTTTGTAATAACAAATATTGCATTAGTAACCTTCAAGAAAAGAAGAAACCTTAAAAGGGGTTAAATCATTTAATCTGTTAATGTAGTACAATGTAACTGTAAATATACTGAGGTTAGCAAAGTATTTTAGTAAAGTTGACGGGTAACAATCTACTGCCTATTGTTTCTCTCTGTATTTTAAATTCATAGCCTCACCTAGACAGAAATAAAAAGACAGAAAAAATTATGCTTTAAAAGATTTTTCCCCTTTTGTTCCCCCTGCATTAGAAACTGGAGTAGATAACATGGGAAAGAAAATCAAGAAGTAGCAGATGTCATGTGTCACTTTTACAGTTATTGATACTAAGCAAGTAGCAGTTTGAATCCACTGAGATTCAGTATTGTATGTTTACAGGTTTATTTAAATTGTTAAAATGGAATACTTTTATGACTTTAAATATTTTATGATTCATGGCATTTATGTTCTAGAATCTTATCTGTGTGAGTTGTTCAATGGTAGAGTTTTTCAGCAGCTTTTATTTGTTTTAACATAGAAATAAATTGCATCTTTAAACCAGAGGTGATACAGGGAAAAAATGGTAGGAAGATAGAATAGTAAATGTTTGTGAAAGCCCTAAATGTTGCATGCATGAATCAAATACACATATTGAGTATTCAAGGAGTCACAAATAAGGAGAATAATGTGAATAAGGAAAATTTTATTTTCGTCTGTAACTGTAGTGTAAACTAATCCAGAGTATAGAAGGCTTTGGTGACCTAATTGTGGCCTTGCAGTACCTGAAGGAACCCTACAAGAAAGATGGAGAGGGACTTTTTACGGGAGCATGCAGTGACAGAACAAGGTGGAATGAATGGATCCAAATTTAGAGAGAGTAGGCTAGATATTAGGAAATTAGCTTTTCAGTGTAAGGGTGGGGAGGCACTGGAACAGGTGGCCCAGAAAAGATGTGGATGCCCCATGCCTGGATATGTTTATGACCAGGCTGGATGGAACTCTGAGCAACCTGGTCTAGTGGAAGGTGTTCTTGCCCATATTAGGGGGTTGAAAGCAGATGGTCTCCAAGGTCCCTTCTAACCGAAAACATTTTGTGATTCTGATTCCAAGAAAAGTTTATTATAAAGATCTGCCATTTTTGCCATGCATTTCCAGCTTATCTTGATTCCCTTCACTTTAAGCAAAGACATTGTGATTCCTCCATTTAGAATACTAATAATATTTCACTCTTTTAGGTGAAAAGCCTTTCAGCTTTCTTTGGAGAGCCTGCTGCAGGAGTACATGTAGTTGAAATGGGTCCCACCATACCTTGAGCCAGTTAGGATGGCTAAATACGTTTTGACATGAGTGGCCGCTAAGGCTGCAGTGATAGCCTACATCAGTATCAATACTCGCTGAGAGGACATGTTAAGGCAGCAGTGGTAGATATTGTTTAGTTTAATCTGAGCTACTCTGGAAATTTGGTAGCCATGCAAACACAGAACCTACATTGCCTATGTATTTTGCAGGGTCTACTTCAATAGATTCACTGCAATAGATTCACACAGGAGTCATCGTTTTGCATACATATTTAGTGTTGTAGTGCATTTCCACACCCAAGCAAATGGTTCTATATGAGGAAAAGAGTTTCAGTTTACATCTAAACATGTAAGGAAGTTAAATTAGAACTTTCCATAGCCTTCACATTGTAATTGGCTCAGTGCCAGCAAATGAGCACTGATTGGGCTTTGGAAATGTACCTCAAAGCCTGTTGCCAATCTCATTGGTCAAGGTGCCTAATAGCCCACCTAAACCATCAAGTACTGAAAAGACTGCACAGAGGAGCTCAACTGCTTTTTTGGACTGCCTTAGCCAGTGTCAGAGTGTTCTCTACACTGCGTTCAACTTGTATTTCTTTGTTCTATGATGTTGATTATTTTTGTCATTATCATTTGTCATGATCATTTTGTCATTGTTTTAATGCCCAGAGAAGTTGTCTTGCTATTATTAAGCCACTCTGAGAAGTTGCAGGCCAACTCTCAGACTTGGTAAATCATCATGTAGCTTTTTCCATTCTGGCCACGTGCAAGATTTTATCAATTTAGTAAAATATCCCATTATTTATTGGGTTTTTCTACTCAGATGAAATTTTTCCATATAAATTATTTTGACAGTTTAAACATATTTGTTTCTTGTGTGTTTAACAGTTTGCACACTGCCACATATATATTCAAGAACAGAAACCAGTAAACTGAACAGTATAACTTTTCTTTCATGGATTAACATACAGTAATCCAGATCTTCAGTAAAGGTGACATAAACTTGAAAAATTAAAATATAGAGTAGATTCTGCTAAACTTGTTGCTCCTATTTAAATGTTGGGAAATAAATGCAAAACCATTACCAGTCTCACAATTTATGAAATTTTTGAAGTCCACTCATCCTATAAAATAAATAAAGGGGAAATTATCTCATCAGAAACACCATAATTTAAATGTATCAGTTTTCTATTTCAGAAGCAGTTTGTCTGCCACCATATTCATCTACCATGCTTTTATTGAACTAATTATATTTGCTTGTTATGTTGTTAGATATTTGTTAAAGAATATATACATTCTTCATTCCACTCTTGTCTGAAAGATGTCACTGAAAACACACTAGAGAAAACAGCCTTTTGGTCACTTTATTTCCTACATGCTTTTAAAGCGTTTTCAGCCTTTTCTACACTGCATGGGCTTTGCTTCAATTATGCTTAGTCCCTAAATATGTTACATTTGTTTTATGTAAAATGAAATCAAAAGGATGTAAAACATTTTTATTGAGGAATATGGTGCTTAAAACTAAGAGTTGAATGTAGCCTGTATTTTGGGATGCCACCTAAGCAAATAACAAAACTTGCCTGCAATTGGAGTACAAAATTTCCTGCAAATAGGAGTGTCCTGCCAGTAACCTTAGTTTGCATTTTCATGAGACCTAATCATGATAAACTAGTGCTAAACTGAATTCAGCAATACACACTGAAGCCTCAAGTCCAATATAAACTACAGTATTAAAGTGCATAGACTCTTGTTCTGGTGGTACCTAAGGGTATTGGGAGAGGGGGATAAGTGCCAAATCTTTTCCATGTCAGACCTGCCATGCTTTGCCCAACACAAGGCCTTGTGGAGCTGGGATGGGCAAATCTGCCATCTCTTCTCCTGAAGTCAGCTTACTGTGCTGCCAAAAATACAAGACTTCTAAGACTAAAAAGGAATCAAGCTGAAAGGAAGCAGGGAGACTTCAAGTCTAATCCCTAGTCCCAAAACAATTTTTGCTGGTTTTTTTCTTCTTCCCAATGACTGAGTAATATAAACATGCAGATAGTTCAGGAAACAGGAACCAGAAGTTTTTAAGAACTATTTTTTCTATTCAACTACTTATTCAAAATGATGTGCACTTCTTTTTTGCACCCACAGCATGATTTTTCTGTGGTATTCTCTTAGGCAAGGAGGTGAGTCTGCTGATGCATTATGGATTTGTTAAAACATGAATTAGAAATTGTGCTTCTTTTAGTGACCTCAAAGGAAAACCTGGATTTTATTAAAGACATGAAGCCAAATTGTTACTAGCTTTTCATCTTTATTCCCCAAAGCATAGCAGCAAAGAAAAACTCCACTGTTTAAGGGGAAATCATACAATATGAGTTTGCACAAGCAACATAATAGTCCCTTTTCCCAAACTTCTCAGAGCCCATTGTGGCAGCCTTTCCCCATAAAAAAAGTATTTGGTCTTTCTTCACATTATTTGCATCTTCTTTATATTTCTACAGGAAACATAATTTCTTTCTTCTTTTTAAAAAACCCTGAAATTAGCTGAACTGGGAGTTCAAAGTAAAACCCCTCTTCCTTATTTCCCCATCCTTTTTTTTGCCCATAAGGTTCCTCCTTCAAGAAAACTTGCTAAATTTGGACAGGTATTTCCAGGATTTAAGTTGAAAACATTTGAATGTTTCTGTGTCTTCATAGTAGAGAACTTTTATTTTAAGCTATTAATGAAAAATCAGCGTTTTTTAAAATTGACTCATACTTAATGCTTGGTTTCAAAATCTGAAAGCTCTAAAATTTATTACATTACATTGTCCTAAAGTGCTTAAAATACAAGCCACTGAATCCTCTTGATTACTTTCTGGTTTCAAAGTATATTTCAATATACTGTCTGTCACTTTACCATATGTCAAAAAAGAAAAAAAGAGTGTGAATGGTTGCTTGTATACTAATAAGGCATTGCAGACCATTTACTGCCTTCAACCCCCGAGCAAATAAGGGTGGACAGTAGATGGGTTGTGTTTAATGCCTTCGAAACACAAGAGATGGGTGAGAAGGGTGTTGCAATTTTCAGTTGTATCAGCTGTGCCACAAACTGCTTGTTATTCTACAGAAGAGATGGAAGAAAAATTTATTGTGATTTTAAGTATGCAATTTCCCTTGCAATAATTAAGAGAAATCATGAGTTATTCAATTTGATTTATTCTATTGCAGAGGCAGCTGGCCACACTGTGAGCTGCCGTTGATGGTACATCTGAAGGTAGACAGCAAGTCAGGAGTCATGCTACCTTATTTCTGTATTTACTATCTTTAACACTTTGAGTTTAACAAATATTCTTTTAATAAACTGATTCAGCCACCATTAAATGGTTCTCCTGTAGGAACTTAGGTATCTGTGCTTATCCATCTAGTCAATAAAGAGAAAAAAGTCTCAATAGGAGGGCAGATCAAGGATCACGAAATTGTGTTTCTGCTAGTCTCCAATGAACAAGGAGGCAAATTACAGAATCCCCAGATATAAACTTCGCCAAATTTAAGGTTGCATGCCCCTGTTGGTCTAAGGGCATAAGAAAGAGCAAAAAAATCATTAAAGAACATATTTAATCAGGTAAGCAGTTAGAACCAAATAGGATGAATCCAGGCATTTTGGGACATTTAGACAGGCTCCTGCAGAAAAGACGTGTTCATACCAGGCTGTCATACCTGGTGATCCAGTAGAGGCTGTAATCCAGCTATCATGCTAAAGATTCCAGTGCTCCTGATGCTGGCCCATACTTAACAGTGACAAACATTCACAAAAATTCAGGCTGACAAGAAATTGCTTTCTCTATGTCTTCCTATCAGTGACATGAGACTGAAGAAACTGGCAGAATCAGGAAGTTGTGTGATCAGGTTAGACAGGTGTCCCACCATACAGTTGTCCCATCTGCCTCTCTTGAAAATGCAACATCCAGGGGAAAGGAACTAAAGAAAAAACTTCATGCCTGTCCACTCTATTACCCTCTCCTTAAAATGATAAATTTAAGTTAAGGTGTATTTTTGGGTTTTTTAAATATCACTTCAATAAGTAAGGAATTACATTATGCAACATGAGTAATACACTACCTATGATTTGAAGTAATTAAATGAGTCAAATTTCCTTATTAAAATATGCCATTTTCCAAAATTTAAGTAAGTTTTTTTGTTTTTTTTTTTCATTTCCTATAATGTATTTTTGAATTGATTATAAATTTCTTCATCCTATAAACAACGCCTGTAGTTAGGAGTGTTTCTAAAAAGTCCTTTCAGATTTTTTTTTTTTAAATTGCCTTGCAATTTTGGATTCTTTACTTGACAAACCAAAAGAATACTTGAATTTTAAACAGCAGGAATATGGAAAGATTTAATAGCAGATAAAAATGGATACCCACAAAATTATAGATTGTCTTTCAGAAATCTTGTCTTTTTGAAAACAAGCTGTGAAGGGAAAAAATAATATGTGAACCTAGTTTAACTTGTGCATACTTCAAACATGGCCACTATAGACAAGAAGGCAAAAGAGGGAATTCGTATCCATTGTTCATTAACACCTATCTCCTTCCGTAATTCCACACTATTAAAGCCTCCCAAAATCTCCTGTGATTTCACTGATTATCTAAGGAAAAATACTGGTTAAATGTGAAGTTATCAGTCCATTTAGTATACTGCTAACCAGGAATTTAAGAGAGAGATACTAATGATACTTAGATACTAATATCTAAGGATGTTTTCAAGATGCTCTTCCTATCTTTCTGTCTATTTGCCTAACACGTTGCCTAATATGCTGTCATAGAAATTCCACAAGCTTCCTATCTTAGATGACAAAATGCTCCACAACTATGGTGAAGTGACATAGGTAGATTTGTTTACAAATTTTAGTGGCTTTGAAGGATGTGTTTCCTAGTAAAATGATTGCTGATGTCATCTTCTGTTCCGTACATACCCAAAAAATAAAGATTCATATAAGCCTTTCAACAATAGGAGAAAACACAGAAATTATTAGAATGCTCCATACCTGTCTCTGCAAAATCTAAAGCACAAAACTGGAACAACAATAAACTTAGACCAGCTCCCTATAAGTTAAATTCTATTTTGAAATGTGCATTTAAGGTATCATAGGCCGAGGCTCAAGACCTTTCTTACTATATCTAGTGATCATGTAACTTGGTTCAATTTACTTCAAAAGTAATAAGTGTCTAAGCAAAGTGAAAGAAAGCTGTATTTGAAAACATGAAGCAGTGCTTTTCAGTGCAGAAAAAGTGCATAAATATAGGTTAAAAATAATTGTAAATCGAAATATAAACATATTTCTTTAGTTCCTTGTACTCATATTCTCCTTGTTGCATAAGTTTTTTTTTTCATTAATGCATCATCTTTCTCAGATTTAAATCATAACTGCAAAGAAGCTATTCTTTCTCAAAATGAGAGAAAATGTTGTATGAGGATTACTGACAAAATCACTCAATGTATCATTTTAATGATATGAATATTCTTGCACCAGATAAAGTTTTAGTTTTGTTTGTGTTTTTCCTTGTCCAGGAATCAAAATCTTACACATTAACAAAGTAATAACATTTGGCTAACTAGACAGACAGCCTGAGATTTACATTTGCTTACTGGGAACATTGGCAATTGTGAGTTATCGCAGAGTCTAGAATGAGAAACTTATTTCTTGAATTTACAATGTGTAAGTTTGTTACTTCAGTTAAATTCAAAGTTTTAAGCCTGGGTCATTCTTTCCTGTTATATTCAAAATCTTAAACTTGAGTCATTCTTTCTCCTAAATATATAGATTTTGTCCACAGAAGCATTGCAATGTCCATGTATTCCTTCTCCATTAAACTGCTATGTCTTCCATTCATAAAGTCATGATATTCTATAACCAGTCCTCAGTCATAATATATTGTGAACACAAGTGTTGCCTCAACACGATGGATAAAAATGAGATAACACCTTAAAAAAAAGTTCTGAAAAGAATAAAGTATTTGAGGGAGATGGGTGAGAGAAGACTGAAACTTCTGCCAATAACACTTTTAACTTGTTTTGTTTTAACAGTCACGTTATGACCTTTTTATGGTAATTTTTCTAGATAAACCTTAAGAGGGAGATTAGGACATAAAACCAATTTTAGAAGGTATGCTGAATAAATGGACTATGGTCCCATCATGTCTTTATACTCCCCTGTCATACTTAAAGTAACTGACTCTCTTGTCAGCTAAAGAGAGAGATTTAGCCAAACTAAGATCACTCTCCTTAAATCTTGCTCATATATACAGAGCAACCAACTGAATTCAGAATGGTCATATTTCAGGAATCTTGTTTAGACAAGTACAACTAAATTATATTAATACAAGATTAAAATCTAGTTATAGAAAATAATTTCTAGAAGTCAAACCTAGAACAGTAGTGAAGGGTTCTGAATTTTCAGATTTTAAAAGAGTAGAAAACCAGATGTAATGTTTTCAAAACTGGACAAAGTTGAAATTTTTACTTGAGATATTAGATATTACACACTTTAGGCAACTGTGTGTAAAAATATACTTGTATCTTCTACCACTCACATAAGCAGAATATTACTGTCAGCTTGCCATTTTATTATTCATTCCTTCATTCATCTCTAAGTGCAAAATCTATTAATTTGGCACAACCTAAGGACTTCACTTTTGCACTGAAGTTACACTTCATTACTAATTGTACACATTTTCAACATGCTTATATTGCCTGTGTCATTTAACATCATCAGTAACTTAATGTCATGAAACTCGGCTGTATTTTTAATTTTGTTCCCAAGCAAACTTTTAGTAATGGAATTTCCTAAAATCTCTTAGGAGTCAAGGCTCAATGTTTTGTATTACACAGGTCCACTTACATCAATCAGTGATTATCCACCCTACAACTTTGGTAGCCTTTCTTTAGGACAAAAAAAAAAAAAGCTTGAATTTGTGGTAAAATTTGCTATGGATACTTTCTGGTTGCATACTTTCTGGTAGCAGAAGCACATCTCTACAAAAACAACACTACAAACTGTTGACAGTATTTGGGAAATGTGATGAATTACATGCTGCAGAAGAAAAGCTCTTGATCCAGTAATAGCAACTTCGTACTAAGACTGGGCCTCACATTTATTTATTTTATTAATTCAATTTATTCACAACAGGCTGGGTTAGCAAAGGAACTGCTTCTGTGAAACTGGGTTCAAATTATTTCTTAGGACACAAGTGGGGATGACTTTAGTGGCTTAATCTCAGTTTCTATTTAAGCATGTTTTCATATTTAGTCTCTTATAATTTTGTTCAATTTTTTTGCATGTATTTTTTTACATGTATGTTAGACCATCTTGGTGTACTCCTGGGCTAAGATGTGATATTTAACTACCTCTGTATTGAAACAATCAGTATACCACAGTTCCTTTGTTCTTAACCCCTGGACCTCAGTTTTCATGGAAACCTGTCTGGGTATGACCAAACTGGTGGGAGTTTGGTGGGAGTGCACGCAGCTTCAGGAAGGGGTAGGCTGTAGAAATAACAGAAAGTTTCTGTACAGGTCACCATCTAACCTAGGTTTCCCATAAAAAGAAAGTCTTGTAGAGCCCCATTTGCTGTCTGCTCAGCTCTGTCCCATTTCCACTAGCCAATATTTCTCTTCTCACATGGTGGAGGTGATCAATTTATATCTAAAAAACATAGTGCTCAGACTTGCCCCTTAACCATTTACTCATTGCTGAGATCAATCTCTAAGCAGCCTGCTGGTATCCACACACTCCAAGCAATGATTCTGCAAAGAATATTGGAGACAGGGAGAATTTGCTGGTAACTATAATTTCTTCCTACATAATGTGGCTTGGTCCAAAATTACTGCAAGAGATTATACATTCCTTTGTCTTTTCTGTAGAGATGCCAGGCTAGATGGGAAGGCACACAGTACTGATTGAAAACAGTGAAAAATGCTAGAAGGATATCCATTTCCTTTCTTGTAAGGTCATGGTTTACCTACCTAAATTGCATTTACTGAAATTTCATTATTATGAGGACTAAAATTTGCTCACAAATTTTCAAAACCAAAAAAAATAGGAGCATACAGCCAATGACTATCTCTCAGAAGTCTAAATAAAAATGATAAAATTATAAAAACTTTAGTTGTATTCCTATTGATTTTCACTGTGCATCCATATCAGTTGTTATTGTCTCATTTTTTTAAGACGGAACATTAGAAATATAAATTTTTTTTCCAACATTTCTGATATTGCATGTATAGAGGTATGTGGTTTTCTGTTTCAAATTACTCTCATTTAAACATATGGACATGTATATATCTATAAATATATAAACCACTTATATTTGTAACCCATCTAAAACCTTACAGATCAACATGTTTATGTCAACATCTGTTTGACATATTTTGTATGCTTTGTCAGTACATCAGGAAATCATAACCTGTCAATTACTAAACCTTCTTTTCTAATTTTACATAATTACAAAAGCAACCAGATATAAATGGTGTGTAGCTTAATAATACATGATAATGTTTTAAAGATCTTTAAAAAAAGTAAATTGATTTTACAGTATTAGTGTAATCTATTATGTAACATTAACATGCATAACGGATTGCTCTCACAAGAATAAGCGGGTATTATTTTGATTTGATTTTAATTAGATATATATTGTCTCTCCCATTATATATGATGCATATTAATACCATAAGAGGCTTTTATGCATAATATTTGAAGGTTTTTTACTCTCAAAAGTTTTAAATGTTATTGATATGAAATTACTATATTGAACAAGTGTCAAAAACACACTACTTTTGATGCCAATTTTTGTTGTGTTTAACAATGGTAAAATGTTATTGAAGGAAATGTTAATTTTAAATGAATGTTCTCATTTTAAAAACATGAATATTTATATATATATTTCTTAAAAATATACATATGGTTTTGTATGTAGATTTTTTGTTTGTATGTAGAATTCTTCTATTTGGCCAAGGCATTCAAGAGCAATATATTCTGCTTTCACTTGTCTCTTCTTCATGCAAGCTTTAGTTATTGTTTGTTGAACAAAAGGTTTCTCCACTCAGAATTTTGTTACCATTACAGACTTTAAAAGTATTTACTTTTCTAGAAATTCATTTCTGCATAATTATTAATAATGTGATCTAGCACTAGTAGTGGTTCTGGCAGCTAGGTGAGAAAGGGACTATTGTAAAAATCAGGTTTTTCCCCATTTAGAATATGCTGGCACAATTCTTCTTGTGATGCATTTTGTGATGTAAACTGAGGAACTGCATCCAAAAGAGATTTTTCAGAAACCATCAAACCATTTTATCATTTTACCTCGGCCTTGACTATCTATCAGATGTTAACAGATTTTCAACACCATTGGCTTGTATTTGATTCCATTTGGAGATATGAAGGTGAGAGTCTGACATTCAACTCCCAAGTTTTAAGTTTTCAGTCTTTCAGCATTCCCTATTTTTTTTCATATATTGGATATACCAAAATAACTCCATCCTTCTAACATTCTTTCTATTCTAAATGCAATGAGCCATGACCAAAGAGCTAATCTTAAAGAAATACATAGCAAAAATAAAACAAGAAGTGGAAAGAATAAAACATTTAAAGTGAAACATAGTAAGTTATAATGGTTCCATTTTTATAAAATAAATCTGATTTCAATTAAAACAACCTCTGGAGGTAGACTAGTGTATATTATAATAAACGGGTAAATGTAAGGCGTGGGAAAAGTTCAGACATTCCTTCTAGCATATTGAATCAATTAATAGCATGTACAAGGAAACCCTGATTATTTGAAGGAGTGGAGAAAAATGACTTGATTCTTTACAAGTAGTGCAGACTATTATTAGTATTCCAGATAGAGTGTGTTCTAGGGAGTCCATCATATGCTTTGATCTCTCTGCATCCACAGCTGGAAACTTTGTGCCAGTCTCTGGAAGCAGCACGAACTGACAACAGTCACCTCCATCAGGAAAGTGAGTTAGTGGTTGCAAATGTTAATCAGTGGATCAAAGAACAAAAGTGAGTAAAATTGGGTCTTTTTTTTTTTTTTTAAATCTGATTTCATTTCCTATGGCCCCAAACAATTAAAGCATTCATAAGAACTCTCTTCTCAACTTACTGCCATATCTTTTATCTGAAGCTCAAAAACAGGTTTTTATAAACATACTGTCGAGGGGTTTTTACCATCACATTTATGTCCTTATGAAATAGAACAAATAAGAAAATAATAAATAATTTATCTGTAAAATCATAGTACCATTTTCTGACCTGTTAATCAAGTAACTAAGTAAAATTTTTTGTATGTTCTTATGTTTTGTGACTGTTTCATTAGCTTTTGCAGAACTCCCATAATAAAATTTTTAAACTTTAAGTGTTTTTGTTTACAGTATTTATAAAGACTCTTATGATAAAAACTAATTTACATTCTTAAGAGTCAATATTTAAATGAGCAAGTCAAGCTGGTGAGAAGCATCCAAACTTTATTTCTCATAAGATAAACATATGCTTGTAATTCTGTACATATATAGCCATAAAACTAAGCTTCACCTTCCTTTGATTATTTGAATCATTTAAATAATTTTTGCCATCTTTATTGTGAAACTTCAAGCAGCATCTATAATAATGTTTTTTGACAGGTAAAAATGGGTTGTCGAATTAGAGCCTACCATTTTTGTGTACTTCTACAAAAACTGTCCAGCACCAAGAAGAGAGTTGAAATTAACTCAATAATTAAATGATCCTCAGTCTATAAGGTAATGATAAGCAGTATGAGAACACCAGTGTGGGTCCACAAGAAGAAATAAATTCTCTATAAGAATTGTGCGGGGTTATGCGAAATTATTGCAAATTTGTTATGTCTCTTTGCAAGCACCTTGACCAAACATTTAGAAAGGTGTTACTAGAAAAAATGAACAGTTTAATTAATTAAATTACAGTACAAATAATTCTTGATATGTGGGACTGTTTTCTTTTAATAACAAGTGCTTCTATGAGCCAGTTGGCTTCCTTTATAGGTCCCTTTACGTAGTCTGAAAAGTCTATAACTTAGGTCTCTAACAAATCTGATCAGTTTAAAGCCTTTTAAAGATAAAATGACTAATTAGAAAAATTCCATTGTCTGTATTGATTAATTTCCCATTGACTAAAAAGAAAGCCCAAGACTGCCTTTGGAGATGTAGATACTTACCTTATGATCAACCTCATTTAGAAGGCTTGCTGGCAAGGTCAGGACATCTTGTTACTGGAAATCACAACTCTGGCCCCATAAATTCCTTAATGTATTGGTGGTTTTCTGGTTTAAATGCTATGAGTCGACAATAGAATTATATTGGACTCCTTGGCAAGGCAAAATTCCTTATTTATATTTTTCCTCACTTTGACTAAAATATTTAGACCCTTGTCATGTTATAAAAATGCCATGATGGTGTTTTCTGATTCTGTCTAATGTCTTTAACACACTTGCAAAAAAATTCTCAAGTTGATTAGGAACTAATTAAACAAATTAATGTAACTTTCCTTTAATAAAGGCACCATGTTGTGTGTTTTGGGGTTATATTTTTTCCCCATCAGTTTCTAAATTATATTTTAAAAATAGTCTGTGTTTTGCCTAGGACACACGGGGTTTTGGAAGAGGAACTTCCTTTTATAATAATTTACATATATTTAAAGTCCACATTATGTAAACAATTTTGAATAAAAGACATTTTTTATAGAACAGAAAAGGAACTTCACAGGGGTCCTTTGATTGCTTTGGAGTTTTTGTAGGCATGTCTCAAGTTCAGAAAAGCAACAAAGTATATGCAGTCATTCTGAATTTTTCACATTTTGATTAAATTGAAATCTTGGAATTCTTACGGGGGGGTTTGGGTAGTAGAAACTAACTCACAGAGATAATTTTCAAATTTAGGCTTTTGGGAATGATAGAGTAAATCAAATGAAGGCTATGATATATATCATATCATTAGAAATCAATATAGGCAAACTAATATAAATTTTAAAAAATAAAATTATGGCCTTTCCAGATTGGGTAATTAACTGATTACAGTGGTACAAAAATTTGTTTTATAGGTACAAATTTACAAAATCAATTTATGCCTTAGGATTCCAGCTTCCCTCGTGACACCATAGGGATATTTAAATACACAATTTTGTGACAGGAGAAAGTGAGCAGAATGTTTTGCAGAACACTCTACCCTCTCAAAAGGGTTTTTTTTTTTGATCTGTACTATATGGTGCCCAAGTATTGGATCCATGACAAAAAGAGAACATTCACAGTTTACTTTCTCTGTAGTCAAAGAGGTGAAATAAAGATCCCTTTTGATATTAATTTCATTTTAGAATCACCTCATTGCTGGTTATCCTTCCTTACACCTTGTTAAAGTTTGATTTGACACTTCCAATAACCTAGATCAAAGATGTCATAATACATAATTGAAGGCCATATGGGACAGACTTGGTAAAAATTCATTTTGCAGAGAAAGGAACGTATGCACTTATCTAACTGATACTTAACAGTAATGGTGTTCTTTTAATTCAGGCAAAAATTTTGAGCAGCTTGCCCCAATAAAATTGAATAGTTGAGGTTGTGCAAGGGTGCATCAGGCTAAATTTGTTACGAGTTCAGTTATTTTGCAACATGTTACTTCTTTCCCAAAAATATGGAGATGCAATAACAAGTAAGTGACAAGGTCCTGAAATATAGATAACATGTGATTTATTTCAACACAATGCTACGCCATGGAGATGATAATACAGGATGATTGGCGGTAAATTTTTTATATATTGTTTGCATTAAATGATATTATAGATCAGATTTCAGAGTCAGTGTTTGCTTAGTGAGAGGCTGATGGAATATTGCTATTCTACTTACTTATTCATTTATGATCTATTCAGTTTTCCAGTTTTTATTTTATTTATTGCTGTTCCTTTTAGGTACATTTCTTTGTGGTGGGCTGCTTTTGTTCTCTTTATTATTCTTTGAGTCTATGATCTGTGGAGGTAATTTTGAACAAAATTAAGAGTGCTAAATCAACATTACCAATATGCTTGTATTTGCCTGGAATGTTAACTATCTCTTAAGATTTGTATTTCACATATACTGTAGGCTTTTTATTGTAGAAGGTTATTTGAATGTCCTCTAAGAATAGCTGAATTGTTTATTGATCTAATAATTATATATATTTCTTGGAACTTCTAGTGTCTGTCCTTTTTTTGTTCCTTTATCTTAAAAATTTAATAAACAAAACATGGAAGAAAAAGGAATTAAAAAAAAAAGATGCATAAGAATAGATCCCTGAGGCTTTTTCTGTTTGAAAATCTTCTATATCAGAGTTATTGTTTATGGAAATCTTCTGTGTACAATTTCTCAACTAACCTGCAAAAGTCTCTGTGGAGTTATCTGTAAACCCACTATCTCTGAGCTGTTAAGGAATATTTTATGATCGATAAAAATTTCTCCTGTAAATATGTTTCTCATTGAATTAGAGATAACATTGGTGTTGTGAGGAAGAGAGCAGTATTGGTGGAATGAAGCTAGATTATACTGCAGTCAGACTTGTTTTCTGGTACAGGTATTTGAAATCCTTGAACATAAAATTTTCAAATAATCTATGTTGAACTAGAATGTATTTATACAATTTTCCTTTTTTTTTCTTTGTTCTGACCATGTAGGACCTATTTAAATGGAAAGCAGCAATAATTTTAAAATATAATACATGTCTTAATTATTGTTTAGGCAGATAATTTCAAGGTGCTTCAGTCTTAGGTGTTTTGGTGTAGGTGTGTTTTTGTCAAACACAAATAGAGGTCAAGACAAATAGTTTTAAATTGAGGTTTTTTTCCTTTTTTCAATAGAACCTAATTTTCGGCTTTTTTTCCTGTTCTTTTTGTACATTGACTATGCTGTTCCTTAATTCCCTTATATTTTTTCCTGAGGCATAGTTATTTCAAAATAGATCTGCGTGTACACACAATATATATGCCTCTTTCTCGCCATTCTTTAACAAAGAATAGTTTGAAGTGTACTGTATTGGTTTTGCACAGCCTGGTTTTTGGTAGCAGAGGGGCCACAGAGGTGGCTTCTGTGAGAAGCTGCTGGAAGCTTCCACCATGTCTAGCAGAGCCAGTCCCTGATGGCTTTGAAGATGGACA
Organism: Trochalopteron elliotii; assembly: GCA_024734555.1. Lineage (NCBI taxonomy): Eukaryota > Metazoa > Chordata > Aves > Passeriformes > Leiothrichidae > Trochalopteron > Trochalopteron elliotii. The sequence goes on along the minus strand of JANPWX010000024.1, from coordinate 424,759 downwards.
TGCTGCTGGCCAAAGCTGGGCCAATGAGAGAGGTTGAGAATCCCTCTGTGATATTTAAGAAAGAAATAGAAACAAAGTGGGGCACACACAGTTTTTTTTTTTTTCTTCTAGTCAGAGAAGAGAAGGAGGTGAGACTATGTGAGGGAAACAACATGGAGACACCAAGGTCAGTGCAGAAGGAGGGGCAGGAGCTGCTCCAGGTGGCAGAGCCAAGATTCCTCTGCAGCGCGTGGGGATCCACAGGGGATGCAGAGATCCACCCACAGCCCATGGGGGAGGTGCCCATGCCAGAGTGGGTGGATACCTGGAGGAGGCTGTGATCCAGTGGGAGACCCAGTGGAGAGAGGGGGGTCCTTTCTCCCAGGCTGGAGCAGCCTGTCCTTGGAAGACTGCACCCTGTGGAAGAGTGCCCCAAGCCACAGCAGTTTGGGGAGGACTGTGTGCCCATGGGAGGGACTCACATTGCAGCAGTTTTGAGAGAACTGCTGCTCATGAGGTTTGGAGCTGTCCTGGAGAAATTCACGGAGAAAGAGCTGTCTCCCATGGGAGGGACCCTAGGGTGTCACAGGGGAAGAACTCCTCTCCCTGAGCAGTAGAAGAAAACCTCAGGTGATGAACTGACCAAAATCGCAACCCCTGTGATTCTGTGGTGTCCATGGGAAGGAGGGAGGTGTTGGAGGAAGAAAAGGTGTTTTTTAAGGGCTTATTTTACCTCTCATTATCCCCTTCTTACTCTCTAAGTAATAAGTTTCACTTTGTACTTCTAAGATGAGCCTCTTTTACACTTGGAAGTTTTCCTCCCAGTCCTTATCTCAACTCATGAGCCCTTCAGTAATTTTTTCTCTTCTCTGCCCAGCTGTGGCTGGGAAAGGTGAGCAAGTGGCTTTTGTGGGTGCCTCATGCTTGGCCAGTGTCAAACCATGACATATACTATAGAGTGTGTATTTATTTTCCCTTCATACTAAGATTTTGAAACATCTTCTCCTTACTGTTGACTTAGTTTTTGGCATTGGATGTCTTGAAGATTTTTCATCATGAGAGTTAACTTTCAACATGTGGCCTAATTTGGAATGGGTTTTGAGCTTTTGAAAATACATGAGGATTTGTTCATAGATATCAGAAGGTTTTCAATAGTCATTTCAGAAGGATTCAAAAATTGTTTTTCTTCAGGAAGTTTTAATGCAAACTTCATTCAGTGAGCAAACTCTTGGGAGCTGCATGTGCTAAACTTCTGTTTTGTTTCAAGAGTGTGTAGAGATACACCACATTTCTTTCACTTTTTTCTAGGTTTAGTTCTGAAAACAACATTAACCATAGGCTTATAACTGAGGTCACCATTTTTTATTGGTTCTTGGGGATGATCAGGATCCATTGTGAAGATGACTATTTGTTTCAACATCCTTTATTAATAGCTGTTGAATTTGTTAGAAATTAGTGAGGGAATAACTCCATTAATTTCTTTATGATCCAATGGAGGTTATAGTGTTGGTCAATTGAATTCTGTCCTGAACCTTTTATACTGTGGTTAACTGTAGTTTATTTTGTCTCTTTCTCATGTCTTAAGATGCTCAAGAGTTTACAAGAGGAGAGGTTTAGGATGGTGTAAATCATAAGTGCCTTCAGTATGATTCCATGTCATTTAGGTTAATGGAGAAGGTGAAATGAAATGTTCGTGTCGTTTTTTTTAGAATTGAGATAAGACCAAAAGCTACAGATAAAAAGCTAAATATTGAATACATTAAAATATGGGCAAAAGGTTTTTTGAAGAGGTTTAAGTAGCTTTCCATATGTTTTAGGTAATCAGATAATCTCAGTCCTCCTGGAATGTTCTTTGTTGCATTTTTCCTTGGCTATGTGGTTCTAATCACTAGTTATAGGATCACTCTCCTGACATTGCATGATTTATAGTACTACTTTATGATCATTATGATGTTTGCTGGACTGCAGGTCCTAACCACATGAAATCCTCTGTATTTCTAAAAATCTGTGGCAAAGACAAAATAAGAAATCATATTTCCCTGTCATTGTATATGGGCTGATTTTTAAACTATTGTTAAATCTGTATTCCAGTGTTGAAAAGGAGCAGTCACATAAGTTGTCAAATAGGGTTTCTGAAAGAGAACACAAAACATTTTCTAACTAGTAGAAATTATTATATATTATGCATATATCATAATATGACAGTTAACAAGATCCTTCCAACCTTCAAACTGTGATATGAAATGTTGTTTCTAATACTGATGTTGCAAGATGTATTACTCTAACATTGAATAGCCAATCAAGAAAAGCATATCTTATATCCAAGTCCAGAAGTGTTCTTATTCATAAATACTTAAGCATAGTCTGCTTACTTACCTACATCATTTGAGACTTTTAGGGGTTATTCCATAACTAGAAAACGACACTGAAATGACCAGAAAGGTGGGTAAAGGTTTTGTGTGAGCAAAAGATCATCTTTCCTAATGCATCATGTCTTTACTTTTGATTTTGGAATATTACAGGCTGCCTTATTAGTTTGTCAAAGCATTTTATTTTATTATCTGCTATTCACATTTCTGTGTTTAGGATTCTGCTTGTGCCCGCATTTATGGTAGGTCTGTTTGGGTTTTTGTTTGTGGTGTTATAAAGCAAGATAAAATATAAAGCCCTCTTGAACTTTTGTTTAGCATTAGGAAAGTGTGTTATCATAGAATCATGAAATGTATTTGGTTGGAAGGGAACATAAAGATCATTTGGTTCCAACCCCTCTGCCATAGGCCAGACCACTTAGAGCAGGCTCCCAAAGCCCCATCCAGCTGGGCCTTGAACACTTCCAAGGATGGGGCATCCCCATCTCTGGGCAACCTACTCCAGTGCCTCACCACCCTCACTGTAAAAAATTTCTTACTAGTCTAAACCTACTCTTTTTCAGCTATTCCCCCTTGTCCTGCCACTACATGTCGCGTGTAAAGTTCCACTTCAGCTTTCTTGTAACCCCTTTTAAGGTATGGTAGGCTGCTACAATGTTTCCCTGGGAGCTTCTCTTCTCTTCTCCAGGCTAAACTCCAGATCTCCCAGCCTGCCTTCATAGGAGCATCCAGCTCTTTTCTGGAGTCTCTCCAACAGGTTCAAGTTTTATTTTTGGGAGCCCCAATGGTGGACAAAGTATTCCAGGTAAGGTCTCATGGGGGCAGAGTAGAAGGAGAGAATCATTTCCCTCAGCGTTTTGGTCACGCTTGTTTAGATAAAGCCAAGGACACAGTTGGCTTTCTAGGCTGCAAGTGTGCATCCTAGGACATGCATTTCCAGGACATGTCAAGTTTTTCATCCGCCAAGATCCCCAAGTCCTTCTTCTCAGGGATGCACTCAACCATGACATGCTGTGTTTCTGCACACAGTTTATTTAGATGAAGAAAGCTCAGGCACGTGGTGTGATTCTTGGAGCAGTACTGTGTAGGGCCAGGAGTTGGACTTTGATATCCTAGTGGGCCTCCAACTCAGGATGTTCTGTGATTCTATTCTATGGTTCTATGAAAGCCTGAGACTGGAGGGAAGGTCCTGGCAATGCAGAACCATGGAGATACTGAGACTCATGATGATGAGCATATTCTCAGAATGAAACCTGAACCTTTTGCCCAGCCACTTTTGGCCAGTAGCAAAATTGTGGCATGGAAGGAAGTTAAAAACTACGGAAACATAAAGATGGAGGCAGAGTGAAAAAGTGAATATGTAAGATAATCAAGTAGTGTCACAGCTCATGTCCTGTTGATTATTAAATAAGTGCTACTAGCCAGATGAACTCTTGACATCTTTCCTGTGACAAATGGACTGCATGGACCCAGACAACCTATTTTCCAAGGGTTTCCAAAAGTACCAGCAGTGTTTTTACAGAGAAAGACAAATTTAAATACTTTTAGAATTTACTTGAGACACTCACTGCTTTATTTAATTTTTCTGAATGGCATTGGGCAGGCACTGAAAAACCTTCAGGCACTTTTTTGAAATTCTCAGTGACAAATTAATAGAAACTGTTAGTACGATTTTCTAAAAAAACACCACAAACATGGCAAAAGTCTTTTGTTGACTTCGTAGGAGATTACTGTGGTAGCTTTGCCCATACTCTGTGTTTGATATTAATGATATTTCTTTGAAATTAGATTTTTGGGGATGGGTGGCTTTGGTCATATGAAGATAAGTTTGCCATTTTAATATTTTTTCTCATTACTATTATTAAGTAATTTTGCATATGGAGAGAAATAGGTTTTCATTCAGTCCATTGCCAAGGAAACAGAAGAGAATAAAAGTCCACACAGTGCACATTGCAGAAAAATGTGCTTGAGAACAAATGTGTTTCTTCTTGGTTTCTGACAGAAACTATTACATTTGTAGGATTTTGCCTAAGAAATAAGCTCAAGAGAGATTTTTTCAAATGTGTCAATGCTACCATTTGCAAGGACTTTAGGAAAAACCCATGAAAACCAGAGTTATAAATTTCACAGCTGATTGTTGTATTAACATAAAAGTCTAGGATTTAAATATTCTCATAAGTAGGATAAAGCCCAACTTAGTTTGTTATAGATGTGTGCTTCATAATTAATCCTATGGTGGTTAATGAGTTGTTAGACCTGAGTGTAGCTTGTCCATGTTTCGGCATTAACAGCTTCTGTCTTATATACTAACAACAGCTCTTTTCTAACTAATTTTGATTGAAATTACAGGTTTTTAACATCCTTGAGATGTATTCTTCCTGTTGTTGAAGACAAGAGCATTACTGTCCTGAGAGCATTGAGGAGGACAATGAGACCAGACCATTACTTCCTGTCAGATCTGTTTGAATTGATCAGTATTTTTAAATGCCTTTGGGTGCACAGACAGAAAGAGACACATAGCTTTGATTGTGTAGGTCTGATTTTTTTCAGAAACCAGGAATTAATCAGTAATCATGCACGCTCTTCCTCAAATCCAAGTTCCACCTCTCACCAGGATAAAATTAGTTGAAAGAGAATAAAAAGAACAAAAACAAGCACAAGAAAATACAACTTAAAATTGAAACAGGAGAGGCTGGTTGCTTAGGCTTTGATGAAATAAAGCTTTCTTTGAAGATGTAAATGTATACAGCTACAAGGGAAAACCATGATCAGTTCTCAGGTTCTGACTGAAAGTGCTGCCTAGGCTGAACTTGTACCATGCTTCACTCAGCTAATTTTACATTGGAGACCCAGCTGAGCAGTGGAAATAAAAAACCGTCACACTTCCCTGTTCTGTAAACTTGGCAGTGTCTTTCCTCTGAGCTCTTCCCAGCAGTATCTGCCCCGAGAGTCTCTGCAGTTGTTTGGATGGTGTTACCTCCGACAACCAATGCTGGCTGACATAAAATGAAGAAAACATCTCTCTTTGAAATACGATCTACCCAAAATAATTTTAAACACCAAAGTAGCTCTTATGTGGAAGTGTTGAGTGTCTCCAAAAACCTTTAATTGCTAAATATTTCCAAAGCATTTGATGGATATTCTGCTACACATAATTTTAAAGAAATCAGTTAATACATTTCATACACTAGTTGAAGGAAATCTCTTCCTTTAAAAACAGGTAAGCTTTAAAACCATAATCATACAAAACAGAAAATAAAACATCCTAGAAAGCATTTATTTAAAACACAAAGTCCATTTGGGGGGGACTTCCAGAAGATTAATTAACCCTTTTTCAGTTACATGGCAAGTGTTACCTCAAAACACAGTACCATAGAAAAATTATAAATGTAGCATACTCACACTTTCTCATAAATTTATTAGGATTTGCAGAATAGCATGAAATAATAACAGAATTCATGTCAATTAGTGCTGACATGAAACCATGAAATTTTATGTTGCAAACAGCCAATAGAAAGGTATTTTGTTCAGAACCTGATCCAGATCTAGCTGCAGACAAAGAAATAGTGGGAAAATTCACTGGAAAATTACAGATCACACTAAAAATAAAGTGATTTCAATGTAAAGATATATTTAAGATAACAGATAGCTTAAGACAATATACAAAACTAAGAATAAGGACAGTTGTCTTTATTATCACAGATTATTAAGAACCTGATTCATGATCTAATTGTTATTGTGCTGGGTGCTGTAAAGATAGTGAACAAAAGATAATCCAAAAAAAAGGCTGTTTTAAAATATCAAGAATAGTAGTCTGACAGGAGAATGAAGTATGTTGACTTCATTGCTAGCAAATATAGATTTCAATTAGAAATTCATATGGAAGGATTTCTGTCTTAAGGATAAAGAAATTACAGAAAACCTGAAGGATTTCTTTAGAATGGATCTTCACAGAGGATAATGGAGACATACTTTCCTACATAAAGTGAAGGTATCTAATGATGGAACAAGTCAAGAAATTAAATTTAAATAAATCACAGCAACCAGATAACATTCGCCCAAGATAAAGATTTATTTAATAACTAATTATTAAACTACCTATATGGATGCATAAAATAATGTAATTTATGTATAGCATAAGCCTGTATATTTGTCAGTTAGTATCCTTCTTGCCAAATAGGTTGCCAAAAGTATTCCCAAGAAGTCCAGATTTGTGAACTTCTTTTCTGTATAAATCCTTGTCCCATTGCTGTTAGGTATTTTTCAGGAGAAAGGTGTGGCTTCTCACTTTTAGGTTTTGCTTCTGTTGCCTTTTCATTAGTCATTCATTATTTGCTGAGAAATATATATTTATCTCTGCCAATTCTTATGCACAATTGTCACGTTTTAGGCAGAACATTCTCCAAGTTATTACTCCTGCTAAAATCACATGCTGCTACCCCTCCCTTTCCAGCTGGAGGCACAAAAGGCAAAGATCACAGGTTGAGATAAGAACAATTTCCTGGAAACAGCAATGGCATAAGAAAATGACCAGTAGCAGCAAAAATATGAATAACTAAAGGTATAAGTAAAGAAAAGATTGATTACGGACAGTCCCCAATAACAAACAATATCAGACCGTTCTGTCTGCCATGTTTTCTCGGCAGGAAACCTTTCTTCCCAGAAGTGAGTCCCTTCCCCCTGCCCTGGCAATGACATGAGGTGGTACCATGTAATCTTCCTTCCAGTTACTGGAACCCTGCCCTGTTGGAACCAGGACAACAAAGCAGGCTACATTATTCAATCCAGAGTGATTTCACTACATTACAAACAACTCCACTATGTTTTATACTTCTGCGCTGGTGATTACTATTCCATGACTACTTGTAAACTACTTGAAAACGGTTAATTTATATAGAAAAATCTTGCAACAATCTTGAAAGCTGCTAAGTTCCAAGCAATGACTATATCAAAAAGTTTACTCAGTCTCCTGCAGTGCTGTTGCATTCTGGCCTTCATAGCACATGCACAGGTCCATATTTTCAGAACCGTCCACTTGCCATAACAGCTTTTCTAATAAAATTAAAATTTCCCTAGATACATGAAGAGGTATTTGCTATATTGTCTGATGTTTCATATTCAATGATTGTTTTCAGAATATTATGTTAGATGTATGATAATTTCCTGAAAAAACAGATTCTAACAGTTGTCCTCATTAGTCATCCAGGCCTGATTTTGAAACCTTAAAGCAAAATGAAATCAACTGAAATGCTTGGCAACTCCAATATTGTAGTATTTTTAAGGAGGAAAACAGAGGTTTTGGGATCCATACAGGTATAATACATACATACATACTATACATTCAGGTATAACACAGGCACTGGTGAAGCTGCACCTCAAGTACTGTCTCCAGTTCTAGGCCCCTCGTTTCAAGAAAGGTGCTGCAACATGATCAGAGAATGGCAGCAAAGTTTGTAAGCAGTCTAGAGAGTAAGTCTTATGAGGAGTGGTTGAGGGAGCTGGGGTGGCCTTCCATGGAGAAAAAGGAAGCTTAGTGAAGATCTTATCACTCTCTACAGCTACCTGAAAGGAGGTTGTAGTGAGCCTAGCTCTCCTGGGTAACTAGTGGCAGGACTAGAGAAAATGGTCTCAGGCTGGAGTGGCTCAGGTTGGACATTAGGAACAATCTTTTGATTGAAAGAGTTGCCAAATATTGGAATGGGCTGTATAGGGGAGTGGTGGAGTCACCATCCCTGCAAGTGTTCAAGAAATGACTGAATGTGGCACTTAGTGCTATGGCTTAGTTGATGTTGTGGTGTTTGGTCAAAGTTTGGACTTGGTGATTTTGGAGGTCTTTTCCAAACTTAATGATTCTATGATTACATGACTCTGCAATGATCATATACCTGCTCAGGGTTTATATACCTGCTCAGGATTGTGCTTAAATATTTGTGAAACTTTCATCTGCTGTGTTCCTCTCATAACAGCCATGACTGGCTGTAACATGAGATATCTTTTATTTTGTTTTATTATAGTGTTAGCAATTGTTTTTTTAAGTATTCAAGTGAGGGACTAAATTTACTTAACTAATATGATTATCATCTCTCAAGTAGTATATCTGAAATATTTTCTGCTTTCTCTAATATGTGTTAAGTTTGAGTGTTTTTCATGAATTAAAAAAAGCATAATTCAGTCTGTCTTTTAAATTGATTAAAATTATAATGCAGAAATTTTCTGTGTCAAAGACAATGTAACTCAATGTTGTCTGTTACAGCAGGCTCTATAAGATTAGGGGACCAGTCATCCAGTAACAGACAGGGGCTTTTCCTTTTCTTCATTGATGACCCAATGTCTTTTTGCTTATATTTTTATTTCACAGACATTACCACACAACCTTGAGAAGGTTCAAATGTATAATCTCTCGTTTTTCTTTATAAAAGGCAGCACTGCAAATTTATTCTTTCCATTTTGCCTTTTTATTTTAGGTGAGGGGAAGGGGTGGGAGGCATAGTGTGAGTGTAATAGTACTGAATTAAATCATAGAATCATCAAATCATTGAATAGTTATCTGTTTATGGAAAATAAATGTTGGAGCTTTTAGGTGGTTACACCAAAGACGTTTTCTTCCGAATCTCCTACAGAAATATAGAGCATAAATTGGTTACTTTGGGTTGCCTGTAGCAGTAAATGTTTTTCTAATGGAAACATGCACTGAGAAAAAGTCCATGGATTTTTACCTGGCTTTTGGAGTTTTTTGAAATCACCAACAGTCAATTTAGTTGCTCTAATCTTTAAACCTAAGGGTCTAATTCTGACAAAGTCTTTTGATAAATTTTCATTACTTTCCTATGATGTTTGCTTGGAGAGAACTACAGAATATTGCAACAGAAATTCATATTAAAATAACATTCATCCTCAATTTTCTGAGACTCAGAAAATTTTTCAGGCATTTATTCAGTGCACAACTGCATAACTCTGAAAAGACTCATTAGGAAAAAAATCTTGTTTCCATACAGGACACATTATGGTCACTGTGCAGATGATCTTTAAAAATACAGTTAAAAATTTAGCATATTCAAGTTCCTCAGTACCAGAGTAGCCATAAACCTATTTGCTATTTAGCCATTTAACACAATTATTTACTTTTCAAGAGATATACAGTTACTATAGCAACATCTACATTTACAGTCCCAGAATAAATAGAAAGCCTAATCTGTCCAGCCAGTAAAGCAAAAAGCTTTTTAAAATGTAGTTTATCTGTTGCCTTTATAATAGAAATTAGTGGCACTCAAATTATGAACCATGATCTGGTTGCAGACTGCCAGTTTTGATCTGAAGGCAACTGTTACACTCAGCTCATGGTTTGACTGCATGTTCAGTAGCTTCGACAAGTGACAGTAATATACTCTTTTATTTTCTTCCTTTTTTTTTCTTTAGACTATGATAAGATGACAGATGCAGACAGAATAAATGAGAGAATCTTTAGCTGACTCTTTTTGTGGTTGAAATGATCAGTAACCTAGGATGAAAAAGAGCTACCTTTCACATAAAATGTTAATTTAATAACAATGAAATAAAAAATTAGAAGTAATATTTTTTTAGAAGTGTTACAATTTTCCTTATAAAAAGATATAAATTAGAAGATTTTCAGAAGAGAGTTATATAACTCTCTGCAGGCTTCCTTACTGCTCAAGGAATTTGTGTGTTCAAGTTGATATGAATTGGTTTTACAGATTAAATTAGACTAAAATAAGATGTCAGTGTATTCAGCAATGTGCTTGCAAAATCTGCCTTACATTACCTTATGTGCAGATCCTGGGTTCTTCAAAATAATAATATTTGCTACAAAAGGGGTAGTAAGGTGATCCATTTAGAGGGTGCATGTTTATATTAAAGATGATGTTAAATAATTATTCTTGTTACTAAATTACCAAACCTTATAGGTGTCTGCACAAGGATTTATGTGAGGAACAAAGCTCCATTGGTCTATGCATCAAGTCAGTAGAACGTGATTTGTCCTCTGTGTCAACAGTGAGTCGTTGAAGTCGGGTCGATCAATGCCTGGCTTGCTCTTCCTCTCCCCTTGTGCTGGTTTGATCACACCCTTGGGACAGGGGCTGCGAGGGCTCTCCAGAGCACTCATACCCTGGCCTGCAGGTGTTGGTAACGTGGCATACCAAAGAAACACCTCAACAGCCCCTCTTGCTCACAGTCATTAGTAAGAATGGCTATGTTTTGGCCTTAAAGTGGTGTATATTCTTGCCCTTCATAAAAATAAAAATAATCCTTTGATATATTTTCACTGGTTTTGATATTTCAATGCTCTTAAAAATAATATTAATCCTGAAATGTTTTACCTCCAGCATTTGTGATTCTTCTTCCATTTGAATATATATGATCTTATGAAAAACCCAGAAAATTTCTGCAGTATAAATATACTGTCTTAGCTGATTTTCTCCTCCTGATTATTGCAAAGACGGAAGAAGAAACTTTTCCTGACAGATACGTAAAACCCTGTCTTGAAGTTTGATTTTCACTTTTTAAAGCAGTGTTTCTTAGAGCTTTTGTTTATGATATTTTCAATAAAAGAAAATTCCACTGTATCCTTATGCAAGGAAAGCATCTAGATTCATATGTTTGAAGAAAGCTGGAATATTTTCAGGCTTAAAGGCTCCTGGTGGGAGTTCACGTGAAATAGTCTCTTCAGATAAGAAGACTGGAAAATAGTCAGTGTTTGCAGAAGTACCAAAAAAAAAAATCTCTAATCAGTAGGATGTCCTACTACCTATATCTTGATTACTGGGTAGTAAGTAAAATATTTGGTAGCCAGATGGTCTGAGATTTAAAAGAAACCCAAACTATGGCAAACTTTAATGTTAGGATTAAGCAAAAATTATCTTAAAACGAAAACCTACCTATTTCTCTAATTTGTGAAAAAATAATATTGTATAATACGTGATTTTAACTGAAAATATGTATCAAAAGATGCAATCACTGATTGTACCTTATTTCACAGATATTTTAAAAATGATAATTTCCTAAAAAATGGTTGTTAAGGAAGGATGTGGAATGGCACTTCTTTTTCCAGACCACAGAGCTGAACTGAATGAAAACAGCTGTAAATTAAGAAATGTGGAATTTCAAATTCAGACTTCTAAATCCAAGAAATACTGAAATACAGAACACACTCATGCAATATTAACTCTGCCTTCATTAGCAGCAGTCCAATCTGGTTGTAACATGTGCATTTACTTTTTCATGGGCAAAACAAATAGGAAATGTTTAGCACTGTATTAGAATGAATTAATTCAATCTCAAGGCCTCCTTGTAGTAATCAATGAGTTGTCCCTTCTCTCTTTTGTAGTCTTTTCTACAAGGTTAGTGTTAAAAGTTTTAAGTTGTTAACATCATCCTCATCCACAAACCTGGGCTGTATTTTTTATTGCAGTTACAGTAACTTCAAACACACAAAAAGAGAATCAGTGTCTCCACTTTGTTTTTTTCTCTTCCCAGAGTCTCAAACACCTCTCCTCATATTCTCCCTATCCCCCTGTTACTTAATCATTTGTGTCCTCCTGAGAAGCTTTTTCATGCAAAATTCACACCCCGGCCCCTCTTCATCCATTCTTAAAATTCTGTCAAAATTTTTGCAGATTGGATTTCTTAAGAGTAGAAATGAGATGCCTTCCCTTTTCCTCTTTTAACAGGACAGGTTTGAGCTGCAAGTATGCAGGTCTGATGAATGGCCTTTCACATGATTTTGTGTTGCTGCTGATGCTCAGCCTTACACTGCCATGAACTGGGATAAGGCAACTCTGCTATCTTCCACCTCCTGTGAGTGCTGCCTGGCTGTGCTCCCCAGGTATTTGGCTTGTATAGGTGAACATGAGGAACCAGTGTTGGAGAATAAATCTTGTGAATTATTGCTTTTGACACTAATGAAGTAATTGTGTAATTATTTAGTAAGTAGCTGTAATTGTGGTTGTAATTAAAAAGTAATAACTTCACAAGCAAATAATGTTGATGCCAATAACAAATATGATTATATTTTTCGTTCACATATGTGCAAAAATGTTGATACTTCTGACTTGTAGACCACACTGGGAAAGGTGAAAGAGGAGTGAGAAGATTATATGCTGGGAACCTTTTACTCAGATAACTTACATTTGAATCTATGACTGTAAGTTATACAAAAAAGCCAAGGAAATGAACTTAGGCTTTAGAACTTCAGAGCACATATTTCTATAGAAATATTGACCTTTGAACAGCAGACTTCTCAACATTAAATACAAGAAAGCTGGTATTTCTCTACAGCACTTCTCACATTTGCAATTTTCTTCTTTATCTTTGAAGGGAAAATTCTTCAGTCCTTGTTCTATCAAAACTGACAGAATTAATTATTAATAGGAATTATAATCAATGAATAATGACAGAGATGGCGCCCTTTGTTCTCAACAATTATTTATTTTCAGTCTGTGAAACTTTTTGGTCATATCTTCTTGTAATTTTGGATCATGTATGCCTTAAATTTCCTCATGTCATTTATCTCTCAACCTTGGTTGTCACACAAAAAATATAACTTTTAGCTGCAGTTTTGTCTTCATCTCAGTTTCCTTTTTCTCAGTATTAGCTCTCATTAGTCCTTAACTGTCAATTTTAGTTTCTATTATTGCTTTGAGAAAAAATACTGTAATTATCTAGAGCACTGAATATGTATTGACTAGGTTAACATTTAGATTCAGTATTAGAGATATGAATATTAAAAAAGATCTCTTCAAAAAGTTTAAATCACTTCTCAAATATTCTGATCTTATGTTTGAACTTTTAAAAAATATTCTAGAGAAAGGATTCAAAGTTTAACTTATGTTTTTTTCATTGGACATATAAACTAATCTTGTCAGAATCAACATTTCTCAATAGAAAAAAAGACTAACTATTTGTCAACAGAAGCATGAAGACAGCATTCAGTAATAATTAGTATACAAAAAGGATTAATTCTTTATGTACACTGAAATTGATTTGGCAATTCAAGTCATTAAGAAGGACATAAAGGTTCATCCTTGTACAGTCATGCTGATACCTTCCTCTTCTCTTATTGCTTTGCAGAAAAGTCAAATATGGAGGCTTTTTTTTATTATTTTTCCCTAATAGAAAACGGACTGGAGAAATAAGCATTGTAGCTGAAAAATCCTTTTTCAGTAAGCATAAAAAGTGTTCTTAAGACCAAAGTTTGGGCTGGTGAAAAATTTCCATTCTCTACTGGAGAGGTTCTCATTTATCAGCTAGCACTCACAGAAGCCATTCCCAGGAAGCACTGTGGAAATGGGTATGACTAATTTCTTGCAGGTACTTTCCATATGGCAGACTCTTTCTGGAGGTTAAAACAGTAGAACCTGGCACAAGCACAAGCTATTCTATACCTTTTGGCCTGAGAGTCTGGGAATACCACCCAGCACCGTTTAGTTTGCTAACACAGGTGCAGAAATATAAACTGGGATCTGATGGTTCTAAATTAGATACTATCTGATCTGTTACTGTTCATTGCTGCCACAGGAGGTATCTAACTCCACCCTGGGTACTGTGGTAGCTGCCTGAATACGACTCTCAGTGTTCAGAAAATGTCTGCCTTCTTCATAATTTACCTTTTCTTATTGATTTGATAATTGGATTAAGCAGCATTGACTGTAATATTGCAAGGATGGAATTGCGAGGATGGCAGACCACAGAGTGAGTGGAATTAGAAGTGCCTTTTCAGACATACAGCAAAATGCCTGAGGAAGCCTCCTGTAAAAGCAGAGGTTGGGTGTAGTATAAGAAGTCTTTTATCTTTTTAACATTTATGATTCTCTGAAAATAATATTCAAGGAAGTAGCTCTTATGAAAGACATTCTCAGATACAGCAAATAATGATATTGATGAGAACAAATTAGTTTCATGGTGGAAGTGTTTAAAAATAAAACTTTCTTTGAACTCAGCAAGAACCAGATTTAATGAAATTTAAATTAAAGTGAATGGAATAGATATGTAAGAGTTAATCAACTGGAATGGCAATAATATGGAATAGGGGCTCTTTTCTTCGAAAGAAACTACTTGAATGAAATCATCTATCTTGATGTTTATTGTTCTTTGACTGAGGCATGCAAATGTGTATTTTGAAAGCCAAATTCTTATCCAATTAAAGTAAATATCAAGTATTTGGATTTTTTCTCTCTTTAAGATTGTCTCTTCTATAACAAAAAAAAAGGGTTGTCTGCCTTCACTTTTGTGGAAGTGCATTTTGGCAGCTCAGCAAGGTCCTTTTTTGTTGTTCTACTGTGGCTGTAAATACTTTGCAATGATATAATTTTTGTCTTTCTTAACATAATTTCATATTTAGCATGAAAATAATAATCTAAAGTAAATACCACTACTTTCTAATTTTGCTAGAGTTTTTCAGGTTGAAACAGAATATAGATAAAAATTTCACTTTTGTTTTGACAACGTATTTTCTATTTGATTCTTGACCACCTGGAGGCTTGCCTTAAAATCATTAAGAATCTATCCACACTATGGAAATAAAATGAGAGTAAGTCAAGTCTTACATTCACTTCAGTGACATATATACAATACATGGTTTTGATTTATTTTCCTTTTTTCTCTTGTAATGTTTCTAAATATTAGCCCCTCTCCCACCGCAATTATGTTATTGAGGATATCTTCTCTTAAAAAAAAAATACCTTACTCTATTCCTGGATTGAAGGTTTTCATATTTATTTTAAATTCATTGTTACTTCTGTGGTTATCTAATTTGTATTGGTAAAACAATGATTTTATCTCATCCATGAACCAAATACACACAGATTATTATTATAGCAGTATGGAAAAACTCAAAATCACAGATGACTGTGTTGATGGACCCTGTTTATGACTGAAATGACTACAAGGCTAGACTACAGGTTTATCCAGAACCGTGCCCTGTCCCTGCTCCATGGGCTGTATCAGCTACAGGATGCAATTGTGTTTTACCCAGTACAATTCCTTAGCAACTTCTAACGATTTGTCTGAAACAGAAATTTACAGTGTCTTACCATGTAATAGTTCCTGATAGGTTTTCATTTAATGAAAATAATTAATTTAATTTTGAAAGCATACCCTATTCTGTAGGATAGCTTGCAGTGAGAACAGAACTCTGCTACCTGTATGAAATTCTGGCAGCAGATGCCTATACTCAAGAGAGATGGTTGCCACCACAGATTGTCTTTATTTTTCATCCCATTTTTCAGTGGCTTGGGATGGAGCAGTTCACTGAGGGCAGTCAGACACAGGCTTTCTAAACCTCCAGCAGTTCACTATTGAGTGTGGCTTCAGCAGTTCAAGTGTGAGATGTTGATAAGATCGTCCAGGGCTTTATTCTTCATTGATTCCTTAACTGTCTAGGCAGTGTCAACAAGATGCACATTTCAATTTAGTGCCTGTCCTAGGGTATTAGCTGCAAGGCACAGACAAATCAGAAGATGCCACAGAAAGGATACACACTCCCCTTTTTTTCTATGTCTCTAACCTCATCCAGTACAGAAGATCTTAAAAGTTGCTCTGCATGGCATCGCTACCACAACTTCAACTCTTGTGTTTGAAGAGCAAAGAGGTAGCACAAAAGCCCAGGGGACTGCATTAATGTGTACTCACATGCAGGGGAGGAATTAGGTGGTTACACAGGATTGAGCAGGTAGTCTCCAAAACAGCTATGTGGAATATTTCATAGCTCAAGGTCTCAGTGAACTTGCTTCCAATAGCACAACAGCGTTTATGATCAGACTGGCAGCAGTCATATATTCTGTAGACCTGACACCTAACTTTTACTCACACCAGAAATCCCTCCCTCCAACATCTTTCCTCATTCCATTATAGAATCATGCAAATGAAAGAAGTAATTACGATTACCTGTTACAAACATAAGGGTGGTGTTTACTTTAGTGAAGAGCGAATAAAAAAGGTTTCCCCTGAAAACTGATGAGCCTTATAGTGCTTTTATTCCAGGTCCAGAAAATGACACCTGAAGCAGCAGCAGATGCCCTCTGGGCTCTTCTAAAATTGCAGGATCTAAATCAATCTGTTTGTCTTTAGACATCCCTGGGAGAAGACCTCTTCAATATTTCCATAATAAGAGCATATCCGCCATGCCACATGCCAGGTGCAATTGCTGTGATATCTTAAGATGATAAGATGACCAAGTTAATCTCCTTGAATTATATGCAACATTCTCTCATCAAGGGGAAGTCATGAGTATTAACTGACGTTAATACTGACGCAGGATTATCCTGATTCTGAAGAGACAGAGGTACAACTTTTTAAAGGCACAGCTGACACTATCTAAGATTTTCTGGAAGACCCAGAAGATTGATGTAATCATCAGGACAGAGCAGAATGAAACAGAATAAAAGAAAAGGATTTCAGAAGAGGACTCAGTAATGAGGAACATCAAAAGAAAATAAGATAGGCAAAGAAGAATAAGATTATTGGCACAAAAGAGAAGAGAGACTGGATAGAAGAGGGACAGCTACATCTCAGAGATTTGATATCTTGTAGTTGATGTTAAAATCAGAACCATGGATGGGTATAATGAAGAGCAAGAAACAACTCGAGATATCACAAGGGCTCTTAACAATTAAAGACCCTCTCTTTGGCTCATGTGTTGAAAACCTTCACAGAATCAAACAGAATCACAGCATCATTTAGGGTGGAAGGCGCCTCTTGACACTGTCTAATCCTGCTCAAGTAATGTCAGATAAAACATATTGCTTAGGATCATATCACTTAGGTGTTGTATATCTACACAGGTGAGACTCCACAGCCTCTCTATCAATCTCTTCCAGCATTTGATCACAGTCACAATAAAAGAGTTTTTCTGTATTGAATTTAATGGGATTTATTTTGTGCCAATTTCTTCCAGTTGTATTACCAGGCATCACTGAGAAGAGTCTGGCTCCCTCTTCTTCATTCCATTCAGATATTTATACAAATTGTTAACAAATCTCTTAATGCTGAACAGTTAAAACTCCTTCGGTCTCTCCTCATACAAATGATGATCATCCTTTGGTGATGTTTGTGGCCCTATGCTGGGCTCACTCTAGTAAGTCCAAATTTTGCTTGTACTGCAGAGCCCAGAACTGGACACAGTAGTCAGATGTGTTACAATGGTGAATAGTGATGAAGGATCATCTCTTGACTTGCAGACAACACTTCCTAATTCAGCCCAATGTACCTTTCTTTGCAACAAAGACACATTGTTGGCTCATGACACAGGTTGCTTCAGCTTGCTGACCATCAATAACCCATGGTCCTTCTCTGCAGAGCTGCCTTCCAGCCAGTTATAGCAGTGTACTGGTGCCTGGGGTCATTCCTCCCAAGATGCAAGTGCTTACATTTCCCTTTGCTGAATTTCATGAGACTCCTTTCAGCCCAGTTACTCTATCTAGGTCCCCTGTAATGGCATCTGGTCTACTGGTCACTCCTTCCAGTTTTGTATCACTGCAAATTTCCTGACCCGCACCTTTCTCCCTCATCCAAGTCAATAACGAAGAGTTTAAACAGCAGTGACAGTATCAGTCCCTGGGGTACTCACTACTGACTTGCTGCCAAACTTTGTGGCAGTGAAGCCTATTTGAAGCAGATTTTGAGCCAAGCTTTAGTTTCCTCCAAAAGTGGTCTGTGATCCAAATTAAAATCAGTAGTTGAGAAACATCATGGCATGTGTTTCAACAGTGTACTATTGTTCCGAACAAGTACAACTTTTACTTCCCTCTTCATGTGATTAAGCATAAGGATATTGAATGTAATTTCCTTTTTTCTTATTCTCCATTGTTTGATTAATATCTATATTTATATTGTGATCAGACTACTTCATTTAAACTAAAAGAGGCTGTTTCTCTTTCTTTCCTTACACTATGGTGTAACTTTCTAAATTATATTAAAAATATTAATTGCTCAGCATACTTTCAGGATGTATAATAGCAAGTCTGAAATAATCCTGGCAAATGTCATATATAAACAAAAAGATCTATTGAAGAATAAAATAACCAAGACTGTACAATTCCAAAGCAGTGAAATCCTATTTTAATAGATTTAAGGGAACCACAAATAGCATGTTGCCATGACCACCTAGGTGAATTATTTTCTCTCCAGGCTAGTAGTAGTGACAGTTCCTGCACTGTAATTCTTAGAAGTTTCTTATGTTTCCAGTGTTTCTTAGGTTCCTTAACCTCAACTTTCCCATGCATAACTCCCTAATTTTTCAGCATATTTCAGAAAATACCTACAAGAGAGAATTTATGATTTGAGATTTTCAGAACAGTGTAAGGACAGAGCAAACATCTCATGAACGCTGGTCTGCATGGACATCAATGAGATACACAGTGATGCTTGATCCCCTCTGCCCCATCCCTGCTCACAGTGGGGGTACCTCTGCACAAGGCACTATGAGTGGTGCAAAATCTTAAAGCAAGCTTAAAAAAGTTATGTGGTGGAACATAAGATAATCAGATTTTCATAAAAAATATAACTGAGATGAGAATACTTGATTGTCAACTTTCATATTTAATTACAATGTAATTTTTGTGTGAAATTTTGTCAGATTTTTTGTCAGAACTGTGAGTGACTCCTGTATTACAGCAATATTTGGTGCCTTTGCAACTTGTTTTGGAAGACACAGGGTAGCAGGGTGTGGTGTACCTGCTGCAGGAATTATTGCTGTGACTGCTAAATGTTATGTGGTTACTTTTGCAGTAGGGATGGGATTGAGGCCTCCAACTCATTTCACAATAGACTATTGAATACCTATCAGCTGAAGCAGATTTTAGTCACTAGCAACCCAAAATGCAATTGAACTTAATGACCTAGTGGTGCAAGGCTCTGTATCTCATTACCTCTTCCCTAAACCTTCCAGTCCCAGAGTGTTTTCTTCAGTCTTTTGAAAAGAAGCATCTATTGTACAGACATAACTGCTGCTGAGTATCTTAGTCATTTAACTTTAGATTGTTGAGTTTCATTATTGTTTATGCCTTTGTCTCAAGCTGAATCATTTTCTGTGAATCAGATAAAGCACTATCATTATGATATCATTTATGAAGGCTACATAATTGTAGCTTTTCTCACTAAATCTTTGAAATAGTGCATTTCTTCCCTCACTAAACACTAATTTATTTTCAGATGTGGCTATTACATTATTCTTTTTATTTCTCAAGTAAATCCTTTTAAAGTAGACATCCTCTGTATTTTTCTATAAGTATCTGAATTTTTTTATTAGCTTTAAAAGTAAAAAGAATTTTCTGAGAGACACTTTATGAAAGTATTTTTGGTATTCAGATAATTTTTCAAATAAGTTCCTGGTTTTAATAATTTGAGGAAGAAATATATTTATTTTATACTTGACTTGAACAAAACCCATAGTTTGCTATAAAAGTTATATTTTCAATGCATTTATCTAACCTGTCAGTGTCCACCAGTTAGAAATATTTTAGGCACCATTAGCTAAACCATCAAAGACATGAAAAGCTTGTTTCCCTCCAAGTAATAAGTTTACATCCTGAAAATTGAAACGTAATAATCCACCTCCTTACTTCTTCTAAACAAAAATATTTTGTCTCATCCCTTAAGATTTCAGGTATATTATTTGAGGTGAATTCTTGTGAAAGTGAGCTAAAGACGTTATTTAGTGACTAAAAATCCTAGTTGGAAAAACATTTAGGGTAAATGTTTGTGTTCCTCCCTCTTCGGAAATAAACAGAACAAAACAAAGCAAAACAAACAAAAAAATCCCAACCCAAACCCAAACCAAACACAAACAAACAAACCAAACCAAAACAAACCAAGGAAAACCTCTGCTTGGCTTTTTTTTGTGCTTAACTTCCACAAGATTCACAAACCACTAAACCAGAAACATGCTCTTTAAAAGACTAGAAGCAGTGGGAGGTCACATAGAACAAGTCTCCTGGCAGCTGGAGAGCCCTCCTGCCAATGAGCATTGGCACTAGTGGCTTCTTTGAACCAGGAACAATTCTAATGCCCTTGGGATATTTTACCAGCATTTCCCTTTTTTCTTTTTAGAAGTAAAGGGAAAAAAAACAACCAACCCAGTTCCATTTCAGAAAAAGATAGGCATACCCATTTGCATATATGGTCAATTGAAATGATCTTAAAATCTCTGTGTCTGTATTTTCTAGATAATCAGGCAAGTAAAAGTCTCCCTTAAAAGTGAAGAAATAAGCATTTCTAACTTGTATTTTTCATTTCCTTTACTTAATGTATGGATTTTTATTATGTTAACATCAACATAATCAGCGTGTCTCTCAAAAGGATTTCATTAATTTGAAACCTTGTATCTGTATAAAATCATGTTGATATAATTTTAATAGGTATTTAGAATGATCAAGTATATGCAAGGCAAATGAAAATTCCTTGTCTTTTCCAAAAATTTTTATGCTTTTGAATATGAATATAGTGGTTTCCCAGAGCCTTCTTGCCTCTATATTCAGCAAGACCTTCATCCAGAAGATCATTTAATGTAACAAAGAGGTAAAAAATGGTAGTTTTATTTTTCTCCATAATTAAGTCATGTAAGAGCATATGTTGATAAACTATCTGCAGAGAGTTGAATTATGTGAAAGAGTTTTATTCCTTCTAAGCCACAGGAATGCAATCCAAAATTCTTCACAAAATATCTGTAATGCTGAACAACAGTCCTACTAAAAAATTGTACTTTTGTTTGCAATTCTAGTAGAGATGTTAAGGATTTAATATGTCTTTACTTTAAACTGCCCTCTCATCCATGAAAGTGGGCCCTCGTGAACAGAGTGAGATTTTTAGTTTAGGGAAACTTGTACAACCATCATCTGTACTATAGCTACTTTGTTGATTTGTAGAAAACTTTTGTTTCAATTAAAGCTGTTAATCTGGGCTGTTCCTCAAACATTATACTACCTTTCTTTTTTTCTTAAGCTATTTATATTAGCCCTTAGGTTTATAAAAGTGCTCAACCATTTTTTAGTTGCAATAAAACTAGCAGGCACCACAAGACAGAAAGCAGAAAAGGAAAATATATCCCACCCAAAAGAAGAATTTCTTATAAGTCAATCAATGCAATAAACATTATAGGAATTTTAGTCCAAGGGGGTTTAATTTGCCATATTTTTTAAACACAGAGGTTTGTTAGGGAATATGGTTGTGGAGGAAAGAGTGAAGGACTACAATTCATAACATATTTGAAGAATGGAAGTGGTTTCAGACTCTTAGGCATAGGAAGTTCTGATACAGTATTTTTTCCCCTACTCCATGAACATTATTTATTTATTTAATGTTAAAGTACCACATATAGAAAATTGAAACAGAATGCAAAACGTCTGCTGTAGACAGCCCAATTTCTACAGGGGTTTGTTCTTTGTAGGTGAATGTGTCTTTTTTGTGTGCAGACCGTCCTTATCTGATGGTCCCATTTTCTCATACTCCTTTGCCCTTTTTTTTTTTTCAAGGAATACAGACAAGCCTTCCAAATTTTCTTTCTTTTTTTTTTTTTTTTTTTTTTTAATTTTTAAATTCTTCGAGGATCAGTTTTGCCTTAATTTATAACAGACAGCCTCTAAGTCCCATGTTGCAGTCAGTAGCATCCAGGTCAAGGAATATTTGGCTGGACTCTTGTTGGAGCTCAGAAAAATAGACGTGGTTTTTCCAAAGGGTCACTTTCGATCATAGAAAAATGCATGAAAAGCTTGGATAAATCCTCTGCTTGTGACAAAACAATGCTTCTTTTGACAGGATTGATTTGTCAAAGAGTGGGGTTTAGGGTTGGGGGCTTGTTTTTTGAGAATATATTACCTGAATTGAGGAGAAAATTCAATGCTGTTCAAAATATTTTTAATACAAAAGAATTTCCACATAGGAACATTTGCAGGAAGTCTTAAGAGGTAAGTGGATGAAGACTGGCAATACTGCAAGTACGGGCAATAACACGGATCTGATAACAAGGGATGGAGTTTAAAGGAAGAATTGAGCACGTAAGTTAAAAAAAGGTGTATAAAAGTAGTAAGATGAGAGAAGGAGAAAAAAGGAAAAGGTGAAGAGTTGTGGGTGATAGTTCTTTCCAGCTATAGCTCCCTTTTCATGAGCATCTTCTTGGAGGAGCAGGGAAGAAATGGTATGGGAGCAGGGCAGAAAGATGTGTTGTCCCTTTAGACATTCCTGGTTTCACCTGATATAAGCTCTCTTTCTCTTCTCCTGAGTAAATTGAATCTCTTTTTCCAAACAGGTATGAATATACCATTTTCCTCATCTGGAGCGTGTTAAAAAGTTTGCCGGTCTAGGTGTTTTGAATGTCTCCTTTTAATCGTGGTTTACTTGTTTATCCTAACACACGTTAGGATACCAGGAGCTCCTGAATAGTGTTTGCACAGATCTTTGTGACATTTCCAGCAGAGATGTCATCACTGCTCCTCTATTTAGTCAAAATATAGAGCTAGTGTAGAAACTGATATGTAGTTAAAGGACAGAAAAATATGTTTTACAGGTTCTCCACCACTGTAATTAAGCAGATAAATAGCAAAATATAATGAAAGACCAGAAATAGCTCTACTCTTTTGTTTTATCTGTGTTCTTTCTGTGTTATTTGTTGAAGAGAAATAACTCCCTTAAATTTTCTTTCTTTGAAAATATCAATATTTCATATGGCATACCCACTATTTATTGAAATTTTTAAGAACTTTGAGGTGATTGAACATAAAAAATTCACAAGATATTTAGAATGTCATCTGATGCAATGGCTACTGAGACATCACTCTCAGCTTCCTTCAAGCGTCTCTTAAGGTTGCCAATTCCATTCTTCTTGGTTTTGAATTCTCATATATGCACACACTTCTGGAGTCAAACTAAAACTATTGAAAGAGTTCAACTTTAGAAGTGATTTCTCATCATGTAGGTAGCCTGTTGTCGAAGGTGCAAATTCATGTCATCTGAGAAAATGTCTTATTTCTGTGATTAAGTAGATTTTTTGTTAAGAACTGTTCTATGCATATAACATTTTCCATGTGAATTGCTTTGCAAACTGATAAGTATACAAAAAACAGATAATAATGTCTTTTGGTTTTACAATACCCAGTATACATATATCCATTGCAATATTTTGGTATGTCCTGCGCTGCTTTTCTTATATTTGTCCATCATGCCCAGGTGACGTAGGTAATTAAATGTAATCATGCTTATAAAGGGAAAAACAACAAACAAGGAGACGAGGTAGAAGAGGAGGATAAAAAGAGATCAAAAATTAGTAGAGGCACTGCCGAGTTAGAGAAGAAGAAGGGGGAGCATCTGCTCCAGGAGCCACAGATGAGATTCCTTCATGGGCTCATCCATAGCCCATGGAAAAGACCACATCAGATCAGATATCCCTACTGCCGCCCATGAAGTAGTTAGATATTTCCTGAAGGAACTGGTGTGGAGAGCCCATGCTGGAGCAGGTTTATCCTGAAGAACTGAAGCCCATGGAAAAAGCCTGCAATGGAGCAGGGAAAAAGCATACTGAGGAAGGACGGATAGAGGGAATTGTTACAGGTTGACCCTAAACTCCATTTCTCATCTTCCTGAGCTGCTCAGGGGGTAAGAGTAGATGAAACTGGAGTGAAGGAATCAAGCTGAGCCTGGAAGAATAGGGGACAAAAGATGTTGCTTTAATATTTGCTTCTCACTATTCATATACATTTTCATTGGAAATAATTTGCCCCCGAGTCTGTTTGGTCCATGATGGTAATAGATAAGTGATCTTCCTGTCTTTTACCTTGATCGATGAGCTTTCTTGTTCTATTTTTTACCCCTGTCCTGCTGAGGAGCAGAATTGAGCAAGTACCTCTTGAAAGTTTGGCTTTTTGTATAACCCACCAAAAATTATGAAAGTTATTTTCAAGTCTGTCTATTGCCAGGGTTGAATAGGACATTCCTTGGTTTTGCTAGTCATTTTCATTTCTCACTGTTGTTGATAGGAGCTGTTGATATGAGAACTCTATACTTCTGCATAGGGAAGTAAGGGAACCTCAAAAGTGTTGTCATTATGTATTAAGTGCTCATATTATTTTGCAAATTATTTAATCTAAAGTAGTTGCTCAATGCTCAGACATTATCACCAGATTGAACTATACCTATTTATCTGTAAGCCATGTTCTCAAGTTCTTCCTGATTAAGTCCTCCCAGTGATGTACAGCTTCTACAATGGGAATTAATTTCCAAACTGCTTCTCTGAAGATAATACATTTTATTTACCTCACTATCTTTCATTGTCTTCCATAAGATGACATTGCTCTGCTTACTTGTTTTCCCAGTTGTGTTTCACTCAGTCTAATAGTCAAAGCTGCTGTGGTTTTCTGGAACTATGATATATAATTGATGCTTACTTTCCTCTGATAGCAGAGAAAAAAGAAATATACTACTGTAAGAGTTAAAATACCTTGCTAACAGGAAAAAAGTTATTTTGGATGCTTTTGGATTGGTTTCACTATATAAGGTAAAAAATATCTCAAAACTACATTTTTATTAAATTGATCACAGAATGTCCATAGCATTCAAATGACAACTTTATAACCTTTGACCTTGCCCTTTATTGTTATGATATACTGAATAATTATTTTATTGGCATTATTTTATTGGATTTCAGAATACTATTATGCTGCTTTGTTGGCTGTTTCATTGCCTCAAGTAGCATAAGCCACAATGCTTGCAGTGGATTTTTACAGTTTAATTAGTATGCTGCTGTGCTGTTTTTAGTGGCATGCTGCTATGGTACCTTTAATTGAAATCTTTCTCTTATGACTGTGATAATTATATCACCCTGATGCCTTTAATCTGGCGCCATTATATAGCATGTGGCTGTGCTGCATTAACTTCTTGATATTAATCATTTGGATTAGCACCGAGGGATAACCCAGAAGTAAGAAATACACTGGCTCCCTAGATGGAATATTTTTTGTAAGGCCATGAATACATGCCTATGACATTCTCAGAGATATCGGGATAAGCACTTTTATGTTACAACTATATTTTTAAATATCTTGGAATAATGTATATACTCGGTCTTTTCCTAAACTTTCTGCATCCCATGAAAAAAAAAATTAATGAATTCTAAGAAACTTCAGTTTTTCTCCTGAAAGAAAAAAATATTTCAGTCTCACGGGCTAGTAAATTCATGCAAATTGCCCTCCAGCAATCTTTTTGGATATATCATCAAATACCAAATGCTTTGTGCAAAAGATGACAGATCCTTTTCATGTTTTCCTCCTATTTATTTTGATGCATTATCTCAGTGCTATAGAGGACATTCCATAAACAAAAGAAGAAAAAAAAAAGCCAAAAAAATCCACAGACAAAACTCATGCTTTTAACAGATGCTGTAGTTGGAGACAAGAGTTAATGACATTTGATACAGTAAAAAATATATGGACTATAATATGAAGTACAGTTGAGGAGGACCATCTTCTGAAAATTGATGATTCTTTTTATAAGTCTATCTTCCTTGATCTATTTAGTGCTAAGAGTTGCAAAAGTAGCATCTGTGGGAGGTCTTGTAATTAATGAAATCCAGTCAGTTAACATATATGCTGATAAATCTGAAGGTGATGTTGCTCTATTGGAGGATGCAACAGGAAGAACCAGCAGTGTTGGTATATTTTGTGTCATGGAATTTTTTAGAGTTGGAAGGGACCTTAAAGACCACACAGCACAAATCCTCCTGTCCTGGGCAGGGAACCCTCCACTAGACCAGGCTAGTCAAAGCCCTGTCCAGCCTGACCTTGAATATCCCCGGAAACGGAACATCCATAACTTCTATGGTCAACCTGTTCCTGTGCCTTACCACCCTCACAGTATAGAATTTCTTTCTAACATCTAGCATAAACCTGCCCTCCTTCAGGTTAGGGCCAACCCCTTTGTCCTATTGCTAGATGCCCTTTAAAAAGGTTCCTCTCCAGATTACTTGTAAAATCCCATTAGGATTTTATATGAGGAAGACTCATATGAAAGTCTCCCTGGGCCTTTTCTTCTCCATGCTGAACAGTCCCTACTCTCTCAACCTGCCTTCAAAGAAGAAGTGCTCCAGCACTCTGATCACCTTCATGGCCCTGCTCTGGAACTCACTCTAAAAGGTCCATGTCCTTCTTGTGTTGGGTGCCCCAAAATGTGGCACTGCAGGGGGGCTGTCACAATGGCAGAGTAGAGGGGAAGAATCATCTCCCTTGACCTGCTGTCACACTAGTTTTGATGCAGCCCAGGATGTGATTGGCTTTCTGGGCTGCCAGCACGCATTGCCAAGTCACATTGGGCTTCTTGTCTATGAACACCTCCAAGTCCTTCTCCCCAGGGCTAGTCTCAATCTATTTTCTGCTTTGCCTGTGTTTGTGATTTGGATTGTCCAGACCCAGGTACAGCATCTTGCACTTGGCCTTCATGAGGTTCACACAGGACCACCACTCAAGCCTGTCAAGGTCTCTCTGGATGATGACATCCCTTTCCTCCAGCATGTTGGCCACACAACTTGGTGTCATCAGCAGAGTTGCTGAGGGTGCATGCTGTCCCAATAAACGTGTTAAAAAGTGCCAGTTCCAATACTGACCTCTGAGGAACACCAAGTGCCACTGCTCTCCACTTTGAAATTGAGTTGTTGACTGCAAGTCTTTGACCGTGGCCATTCAGACAATTCTTTATCCACTGAGTGGTCCATCTGTCAAATCCTTGTCTCTCCAGTTTAGAGACAAGGATGTTGTGTATTTGACTGAGGGATATCTGATAATTTTTGCCTACTATTGTAAAACTGCAGCCTCTCGAATCTCCGGCTTAAATTGAATTGTCACACAATTATAGATCAGGGTTTTTTTCTGACAAACACCGTATTTCTCTATTTCAGATATGAAGTTCCCCATCATAGTATATATGTCTTGCTTACAGGATAGGTTGCTTCAACATGATTATATTCATAATGGATATTTAAATTGGGATACAATGCAGTGATCTTCTAAGTGGCATTGATTTTTTTATAACACCTGTTTGCATTCATATGAGTTGCATTAGTTTATTGGTTTCAATAAATATTTTGGTGCAAAGTACTTGAACAAATGCTCCAAACAACCTCTTTTTGCAACTATGAGACATGTCTGTTCACTATTAAATAAATTCAGAACTTGTACGATATAATAAAACCTTGGAACAATTTTTCAGATATCTGGTCAGAAATTTCCAGTAGCGCAAATTGATTTACATCGTATACTGCAATCCCAGCTCTTTGAGCAGAGACTTGAGAAGCAGGATTTATGGAGAGGATTAGGAAGGACATTGCCACCAGGACCATGATCCTGCCCCTCTACTCAGTCCTGGTGAAGACACATCAGGAGTGCTGTGTCCAATCCTGGGCTCTCCAGTTCAAGAAACACGTGGAGATCCTTAAGTGAGCCCTGCAGAGGACTACAGAGATGATGAGGAGCACCTCACTTATGAAGAAAGAAGACTGAGAGGGGATAATATCAATGTTTACAAGTAACTAAAGGGAAGATGCCAAGAGGATGGAGCCAGGATCTTCTCAGTGGTGCCAAGCAATGGGATGAGAGGCAATGGGCAGAAACAGAAACACATGAAGTTTCACGTGAACATGAGGAAGAACTACTTTACAATGTAGGTGACCAAGATTTCCCACAGAGGTTGTAGAGTCTCCTTCTCTGGAAATATTAAAAAATTGTCTGGACACAATCCTGGACACAAGGTAAAGTGTCATGGGAAAAAAAATGCATTTTTTCCCCTTGCATTGTCTTTTATCAGGTTATGCAGCAGAAACTCCCCTGCACACCTACAAAGGAGCACAGAGAGAATATGGCAGGTTGGGTAACCGAAATAATAATCTCCTGGGATATCAGGTCATCAAAGGCCTGTTTCCACAAGCCCAGAGAAGCACAGGGGTACATGGCTGGGCAGGGTAATCTCAATATCCAGGTCAAAGAGACAAAATCTCTGCCTGACCTCTCCAAGGGCTGTTGCAGGGGGCTCTCAGCACTACACACATCCGAGGAACACAGAGCACCAGCACTCAGACATAAGGCTCTATGGGCCACCTCACAGATCAAAGGGGTTACTACCTAGGGGTATTAAACATATTACAGGATGAATGATGGGAAGAGCATTTGGGATTTTGACCTTCTTATTGGTTGCTTAAAGAAACAACCAAGGCCAGGGAAAGAGGGAGATTAAGGTTTGGGGAAGGAAAAGCAGGAAAACAGAGGGTTAATTGAATAATTAGGGCAGGTCCTGTTTGAACAATTAGCTGGCCAATACACTTGCCTCTCTGTAGCCTCATCACTGCAGTCTGTCCTGTCTTCTCAATTTAACTCCATTTTTCTTTTTGTAGGTGAAGAGCTGACTGTATATTTGTGAGTGTATGGGGTGTGCCAGCAGCTGGAGACATGGGTCAGGGGAGTCCATGTGTTTAGGGTTCCAGAGGCTGGAGCAGGTGAATCTCCATTTATCAGTGTGTGGTTGCTAGTGAAACCAGAACTGGTAAGTGCGGTAATTGCCCTGGGAGCCATGTCTGTCTCTGAAAGTAAGGCACTTGGAGGAGTTAGCTCAATATATAGAGATGTCTTTTGAAATTGCTATTAGTAGGAAGGATGACAGAAGGGAAAAATATGTTTTAGAATATGGCTTTGTTATGCCAGCTAAAGACAATCAGTGTAAAAATGTTTACATTTTTATAAAAACTCTGGTTTAGGTTAACATATTCTCTCAGCAGTATTGTTCATTCTCGCATATTTTCCAAACAATCTTTCAGTCAAGATTTTTTGACTTAGTTTTATTGTTAAAAAAAGTTAAGCAGCAAAACTGAATTTAGACAAATATGACCCTGAGTCTTACATATCAAATCAATACATATGATGATATGACTAGTTTGTGCTTAGCTGTCTCTTTCTTATTTCCATCCACTCTATTCAGGACTTTTTCTCTAAATTCAGCAGCAATATAGTTAATTTTACTTATTTAAGAGTTAATGATATAGCTTAGATGTAGGTCTGTGTTTTTATAGGTTTTCTAATTTTTTTTCTAATTATTTTTTAATTGCATTCATGTGCTTTGACTAGGGACCTGGTATTAAGACAGTCTGGCTGTTTTAGTGCTAAGGTAGATCTGGTCTATGTTTCTAGTAGTATAAATATTTTATCCTTAAAATAGGATCTACTTACGAGGAACTCAGATACTCAGTGAAAAATCCATTACTGTACATTTGAGTTTAAGAAAAGCTAAAATCACTTCATTTATTTTAAAGAAGAAAGGGAGAAGGCTCATTTCTACCACCTCAGAAATATTCACACTGACACATTCTTTTTTCCTTGTGGAGGTGTTCACCCTGTCCTTTAGTTTTAATGACATCAGGTGAGGCTGAGGAGATACTCAACAACTGAAAACTCACTGTCATCATTTGCTAAAATGCGTTATAGATTTTTAGCCAAACTACATAAAGAGATCAAAGGTATTTTAATATACTTTACACAAAGTAAGGACACATCCGCACACAATAACTTATTTCTATTTTGATGGAAAATATACATTCATATTCATATGTTTGTATGGATGTACTTATGGTTATGTGACAAAGTAAATTCATATAAACACAATTTTGTAATATGGATTTATTTATAAGCATTTTATATTTCACTATTTTTGTGTGTGTGTGTCTATGCACACATATATACATAATAGGCACTGTATTTGATCTACAGATGAAGGTAAGACAATATTTTGTACACTTGCCTAAGTGCTAAAAAGAGGAAATGATTTACATTTGCACTCCAAGCTCCTGCCAGAAAAGCCTTTCTACATCACATATTTCAATCTGCTATATGCATGTGCCTGCATACACATCTCAAATACACCATATCACTACCACAACACCACTGCTTTTAGAAATTATGATTCCTTTTTCAGAACGTATTTCTGACTCAAAAACTCTATTTTTTTTCATGTATTGCTATCAGATGCACTCCAGAAAAGTGGGGAATAACAACAAAAGCCTACAACCTAAATGCTACTTATGCAGATTTCTTTAAGAATAAGATATTGACCAGCAAGGAAAAAAATAATAGATGTGAACAGGGATACATTTTTTGTGTGTTGGATTTTTTAAAGATAAAAATACATGGTTTAAAATTTTGAGCAGACTAACAGTTTGTATCTTTGCTTGAGAGTTACAAAATTTGGAAGCAGCTACAGAGAATAAGTCATCAGTAGTTCTGTTTATCTCAATTACAATTAATCTAAATTTACAATAGGTAAGTTTCTACTCTGAAGTCCTATTTAGCTTGAAAATACTGTTCAGTCTCTTTCAGAACAATTGCAGTAGAAACCCAATTGTTCTTCCAACTGCCTGTTGTAAAATTCCAGCTACCTAAGCTAAACAAATGCAGCTGAGAGCTGTTAGATGTGTTTACCCAGAGCTTTTCAGAGATCAAAGGGAGAAAAAAAGCACATCTGTATATTGAATTAAACTTTTTACTTTACTTGGAAATAAATTTTTTTAAAAAGGATTATTCCTTCCTCATGAAGTTTTCCCCAGAGACCCCCACTTTTGAAATGTGCATGTACAATTTAAGGCACTTAGCCTTAGGAGGGGCCACCTCCTGCTGTAGATGAAGAGCTCGACACTAGGACTTATGTTAAATAGAGGCATGTACCTCCTCTTCCTTCGGGTCCTGCTTTTTGTCCTGTAACGGGCATTGGAATCTTTGGTCTCCATTCAGATGCACTTTTCTTAAAATGTTACCACCTGTAGGCTACTGTTACATTATTTCTTTGAAAATCCTGAAAACATGAGGCTAGTTTTGCTCAATTTAGCTTTACTGGGGGTATGTGGTTTTACAGACAAGAAAGGAAGTGCTGTTTTTTCCCCCTTGAGATGCTATTATGGCCATGGGCATCTTTATGTCTGGTTTTAAAAAGTGAACTTCACAAAAACACAAAATGCCCGTGCCAGAATAACATGTTTTATGCTTAGTGTGCCATGAGGAAAATGGTGACCTTAAGGTGGTATTGTGTTTGTGCATACATTTCCTTCTGAGCTCTACAGAAGAGGGTAACGTGTCACTAAATCCTGATTTGGGAACAGCTTTTCTCTCCTCACTAGGGCAGATACAGAAAGTGTTCATATTCGTTAATGACACAGTCTTTTAGAGTCAAAGCAATTGAATATAGAGACAAAATTCCAATGTCTCTTGGATTTAGGATATGTTATAATAAAGCATTAGATTCCTGAGCAATGGATATATGCTTGGTATGTGTTAGCACCTTATCAAAAGCAAGGACAATAAGAAATGTAAACTATCTGTGAGCTTGTGCTGCAATGATTTGAAAGATTAGGCCAAACATTAAATAATTTACTGCAACTTTGTTGTCGTAAGCTGTTTCCAAGTATAAAAAGAACAATATGTTACCTAAACAGAT
Source organism: Trochalopteron elliotii (assembly GCA_024734555.1). Classification (NCBI taxonomy): domain Eukaryota; kingdom Metazoa; phylum Chordata; class Aves; order Passeriformes; family Leiothrichidae; genus Trochalopteron; species Trochalopteron elliotii. The sequence continues at coordinate 392,954 of JANPWX010000024.1, read as the reverse complement.
TCTTGTTATGAGTTTGGATTAACAAAAGAAGCCTAGGAAGATAAGAGCGCAAAATCCACTCATTGGTCTTACTGCAAAAAATGCTAAGTGCCACTTTATATTTTAAGGTGAAAAAGAATTTTTTTGTATTTGTGTCATATTCTATATTACTTTAGTAGCATAACATTCATTTTCCAGAAAAAATAGCATTTATTTGTTAAATATGCTTAATTCTTGATTGCAGGGGGAAACTTTGCTCACTTTCAGTCTGCTTATGTGTGTCAGTGAAAATCATCATACCAGAAGAAATACCACAAATGTAAACAAAAATGAATTTCAGAATTCAGGAAAATTTTCAGATCCTAATCTGGTTCTGCTCTTTTATTCCATGTGATCAGGTTTCAACAATGCTTTTTATATACATATTTTGTAGAACCACATTTATGGCTTTATAATTTAGCCTTTCTAATAACTAAATTGCAATAAGATTCCAAGATATAGCCTTTTTTTTGTTGTAATATATGAAGAAACTATGTGTAATTCATTATACCTAATTTTGGTGAAGTAAACTGACTTTTAGGATAAACTCAAAAAGCTCTTTCTGAACAAAATTTAGCAGGACTAATCCAATAACCAAGAGCTATAGCACTTATTATGTGTGGGATACATGTTTTCAAACCTATGCCAGAACTTAACCCTCCTTGAAGCCTCTCTGTGTCTCAGAGCATGCTGGCCTCCATGAACACGATGGGATCCATGACCCCTATTCATCTTCAGCCTCTACTGGCACTCAGCAGCAGTCTTGGCATTCTGATAGAGAATGAAGAGAGGCATTGCTTCCCTCTTGTGCATGTTTCTAAGCATCTATGTTTCTGGCAGAACAGACAGTTTAAGGATCAGAATGGATTTTCACCTCTGTTGCATTCACAGTGATGTCCAGGATTAGGGAGTGTTCTACCTTTTCAGAAGAACTTCACTGTTTAGAAAAGTTGTACCAAACAATAGTAACTTAATGTGCGGAAATGCTCTTTTGCTAGTGCTCTGAAGGGGGATGGCAATAAATTTAAAGCCATTAGGTCAAACAATTCCTTCAAGTTTAGACCGAACACTGAAGCAGCTATGTGATTTTTAAGTTAAAGCAGATTTCCTGTGAAACAGCTAGAAATATCAGAAGAGGAGTTTAGGAATGTCTGTACTTATTCACGCCCTTTAAGACTCTGAGTAAGGCTGGAGAACATACTCGGTTTGGGAAAAGAAAGTATTCCTCATTCCTTTAAGTTTTCCTGTTGTAATGTTGCAAAAAAAAAAAAATTCTTCTGGCTTAGTACTTCCAAGTCTCAGTATTATTGTATAGTAAGAGAGAATATATTATTTTCTTGTGAAGGCTGTGGAGGAAGCACAAAATTGAAGAAGCAGTGAATAAGAACAGGTTAGAATATGAACCATTTTGTGTGCTTAGGAAAAAATGTAACCCCCAGAAGCCCTGTCATGGTCCCTCATTAGCTGTGGCTTGAGAGCAGTAAAAAAATGGGTTGAAGTGAACAAACCTCATCTTAGGTGATTCTCTACATTTCCTCTTTACATTCCCCATTGTACCTGATAGAATAGATGAACTCTGAGAAGTAGTCATCCCCTACTTCAATTAAAATGAATAAATCTGGCAAGTGATGCTTTGAAACCTGTCCCTTTCCATGTATATCTTTCACTTGAGTATCTTATTGTGAAGTTCTAAATCTTATTTGCTTTCAGCAATTAACTTTTCTTTGAATCTTCCTTCCATCTACCTTGACATTTAATTTACCAAATCTCTCTGTCTCTGTGTGTGTTCGTGTGTGTGTGTCTCTCTCTCATATTACTCTTACTGTTGCTTGGGTTGCTTTTTGTTTATGTTATAATTATATTGCCTGATAAATTTCCATTCAGTCATTTCAGGAATGGAGGAGTCTTTAGTGTTCTAAGGATACTGTGCCTTTGAATCTAGTATATTTTAAAATTCAGTTAAGTTATCGGAAAACAGTCAGATAGGAGATTTCCCCTTGAGTTACTCTGTAAGCTTTTGTGGTTTTCATATAATTTCTTTTATATGTTCATATTTTTGGGGGGCTAAGAGTAAAGTTCAGTCTCTTATTCCCCTGGCAAACATTCATAAAACAAAAGAAACACCACCTGATTGCTTGTGTGAAAGAAATTACAAAACACCATATGCCAAATGTTGTTAGTAGCAAAAGTGAAAAGACAGAAAAAATTCAAATACCCACAATATCTCCATTCTGTAATCTATAGGTATATTAAGTATGTGTTATTTTTGACAATGATGGATATGGGGTTTTT
>JANPWX010000024.1:355644-385644 GCA_024734555.1 Trochalopteron elliotii | reverse complement strand
CAATTGGTAATTATTTTGCAACCAGGATGCATTTAGGAACAGAGTAAAATCTTTGTGTTATATTTAAAATTTATTGGGTTTTAGTATATGATAATGATTGTTTGGAATATATTTAAGATAAGTAGTGCACATACCTAGTAATAAAAATACCACAGTAGGCAATTAATTAATTTTAAGTGGACCATATGCTTATATTTTGGAAAATAAAATGGAGTACAGCATGGATGTCTGGGGATTTTGGAATGTAGTGCTTAATATCTTAAAGATTCTTACCTATAAACATATGTTGATATATTTGACACAAAACCTCTTAGCAGTTTAGCTATCCTGAGTTCTTCACTATGTTAAGTATTTTTAAAGCAAGGTTCCAACACAAATTTAACGGCTAATGCAATATGCATTCCTGAGTAAGGATAGTGCTCTTTCCTGGTCACTGAGTTGGTTCCCCACACACAGGCTTCTAGTGTCATTTCAGAGACCTAAGGTATCCAGTAAGATGGATTGTAAAACTGGCAGTTGCCTCTGTGTATGGGAAGTGGGAAGCATACAACAAGGCTTCTTAACAATGATGGTTATTTAGCAACTATTCAAAACCTGCATGGGAGGCAAGCCGTAACAACACACGGCTTTTTTGACAAGGGAAAGAAGTCTGTTGTTCATATCAACTGTGTTAAGTAAACTTCTCCTATGCAATTTGGGTTTAGTCATAAATGGAAGGGGGCAGACATCAATATTTATGGCCATTAAGCATCAGTTATAAGGGGAATATATCACTATTACAGTAATAGAGGAATTTGGTCTGGGCAGAACTCAGGAGGAGACCTCTCGTTGTTTCACCAAGAAAAGCTTCTGGGTTTGCTTCTCCATTCTGAGATTTTTCATTCCAGGACTCAAATGCTCTTGACTTTGCATCTTGTTGACATGCTTGGAGCACTACAAGAGATCTACTAGGAAGACCTCTGTTGTTGAAAGAATAGAAAGCAACAGGAATTGACTCGACCCACAACTAGTCCATTAGAAACATAGATATTACTTTGGAAAGCACTATAATAAACAAAGGAATAATAACACTAAATAGAAAATATTACCAAACTCTGCTGTTATGGGGATCATTCCTCTAACAAAGAGAAATTATATAAGATTCAGTCATAGATTCACATCTCTGTAGGATAATCAAGATGGGGTTTTTTATCAGTTAATGCCTTACACACTCTTCAACAGGTGACCAACGTTGAGACACATATTTATATTATTTGTCTTTATATATATATAAGAGACATATATTTTTGTCTCATATATTCCAGTGTCTATATGCCTTTTTCTGCTGCTCCAAAAGGGGGGGACTGAGTGTTCTTTACTTACAATACCTTTTGTACCTCGCACAGGTAAGTAGCTGCCAGTCAGACAACATATTCATTTTCAAATTTCTATTTCTTTCTTCACTTTAGAGTGATTTTTCTGTTCATCCTTACATATCTTATTTTGGCCAACAATCTGTAGACAGAACTCTTTTATTTCTCAGCAGTAACACTGGGAAAACATAGTTTTTAAGTAGAATGAATCATGAGCTTCATTTTTTTTTAAACACCTCAAGAAAAGAGAAGATACTTTGATTAGTGAGATTTAGAAAATGGAAACAGTATTAGAAAGGACAAAATAGAAAGTGGACAAAAAATAGATTTAAAAAGGAAGAAAAAATTGTATTTTCTGATTTTTTTCTTTTCATAATCTTCTTTTAAAATATTGCTCAGTGATAACACTTTTCCTATTGCAGTAATGAAGTGCACTATTTGCCAAAGTGACTAAAAAATCCTGTTTATGGATAGAGGGAAAAACCAAACTAAGAACTTTCTTGGGAAATTTCCTGAGTGGAAAGTTGTAATTAAATTCTTAGATCTTTTTTTCTAGGTCTCACAATCTAACATATAAGAGCAGAAGAATTGAGAACTATCCCATCTTACTTAATGGAACCTTTCAAGTCCAATAAGAAGAAAGCAGAAAATATCTGAAGAAAAAAAAATGCTCTTCCTATACCATTGTCCAAGTTAGATTCAAACCACTGAGATGTCAACAGTAAGATTTTTATTGACTTCTGTGATTTTCCTTGCTTCTATGTGGAAAAGGAGAGCAGACAATGCTTACAACACTTGAGGTACTTATAGAATTCAGTGAAGACAGCCTAATCTTTGGTGTGTACTGTACAGCACAGTAACTTTGGGAAGAAGACCTTAGTTAGTGGATGGACCAAAGTTACATATTTAAAGAAATAAAAAATATTCAAATCTTACCAAAGTCATAAGCTATTTTCAATTTAGACCTTTCTGTAACAAGCTTTGATTAGGTTTGGGGTCCTGGTTTGGCAAACCTAGTGGCCATTTTTACAATCAGCAAGCAGAAATTCTTTAAGGAGAAGAATATGGAGAATTTCAGGGTAGAGACCTGTTTTTATTTATTTCTAAACTGTTGGTATACACCTGTCAAACCTAATACAGATTACATGCTGCATGAGAAAAAAAAAAAAACATGCTCAGGTAATTTTGAAAAACTGAACTAAATTCCTCTCCTCTCCTTTCCTCTCCCCTCCTCTCATTTTTCAAGTGCCAATAGCCCTGAGCATTTCGAGTGCATCACAGTTCTGACTTATCATATATTTATTTATGACCTTTATCAACAACAGATGAGCAATTGTACATAAATTGCATGGTGATCATGTGGCATTGGTAATTATGCACTAGAGATTGGGAAGGAAATATCAGACAACTTCTCATCTAAAACAGAATTAGAAAACAGGTTTATAGTGGTATACCAAGACAAAGTTGTAAATGTACTTTGGTTAAAATATATACCTGCAGTACTATCTTAATTAATGGAGAATCCTAGGGTTCAGTTAATTTAACAATCAAATACATAGAGGGTTTTTTACACAGAAAATATATACTAATATTTCTATATTTCATTAACATAGGATCCATATTTCAGCTGGAAAATCTCTCACAGAAGCTGAGCAATCAGCCTCTCAGGATATGGTATAGTGTACTAGCTTGTGTGTATGAGGTCTTATTATAGAGATGTCAGTTTTAGTTTGAAACATAAACATATTTTTATTTATACATTAGTGCTTATAGTGATCAATGACCATCTGTGCCGTATATTAGAATTTGGTTTTGATCAGTAGAAAGCAATTATTCATAAAACTCAAAACAGAAGGCAAAGTTGTGAAAGAAAGGAGAAGAATTATGTCCTTCTTACAGGGAAGGTAATTTTAATATAGACGAGATTGGCCCAAGTCCTGCAGTTTGGATTGATAGATTATCTAGCAGAACTATCATTTCAATAATCTCAATGACAGTGTAGCAGTGGATACTTGGTACAATATTGTAAATTAAATTTACTGCAAATGTCATTGAAGAGAATATGGAAAGAGATCTGTCATTTGTATTTGTAGAAGTTAAGATGGGGAAAAAATTAAGATTCTTTGACAAAACATAACAAAAATTATCTACATGAAGTACTTTTACTACCAGTTGTCTACAAGATTTCTTTCATCACTCCTTTGCTCATTAGGATGCTTGAATTATCCTAAATATTTATTTGATCAGAGAGGGATGATGTTCTTTTAAACACAGATATATTACGTATATTCTGCATTTAAGAATATCCAATGTCCATGTTTCAGAAACACTTTTTTTTCAGAAAGTATGATCTGCCTCTGTCTAATTACAGTCTAGTTATGCAACTGTAAGCTAACTGTGAATTGGAAAATAAATATCCACCTCCTTATACAGTTATATTTTGGCCTGACAGTGATGTTTGCAATGTAGATACCAGGTTGGTGGTACAAAAATTCTGGAATACAGGGGACTAAGGAACAATAATTAAAGTATTCTTTCAGTTTACAGTTTTTGTAGCCTCATTTTATCCCTTTCTTCCCATTCCATCAAAAGGTCATAAATAAGGTAATCTAAAAGCTTTAAGTAAAATTACAAAAGACTTGAATTTGTAGGTACCTGAAAATAGTTTGCAACACACTGAAGCTAATTCTCTTTGAAGTTAGAATTCATAAGTTGAGATGTACTTTCTTCCCTAAGGGAATTTCTTGGGAATTGTCTTTGAAAGCAGAAATCTGCCATTAGTATAAAGTGCAATTAATGCAAAGCAGCTTGGTTGTTGGGTTTTGTAGTGTTGTTATTTTTTCAGTTTGGGGTCTTTTTTAATTCTGAAATCAAATAAATGGACATAAAAGTAGACTATATTGCAATTTAACCTTCATTATGTCATATCTTAATGTGCAAAAAAATTTATCTACATATTTTTAGATTAATCAGCAAGCTGAAAAATATAAGACATCCAATTAATATTAATTATGCTAGTTTTAACTTATAATTGAAATGAAAAATGGAATTGTTCTAACCAATGTCCAATGCAAAATGTATTCCTACAGAGAGGATATCAGGTGGGTCTCAAGAGATGTCAGTTCTATTTTAAGCCTACTACTGGCTTACTATGAGACTATTGGCAAATCACTTTACATCATTTTGTATAATTTTCTCCACCTAAATAATGACAACTTTCATAAGGTACTTTGGAAACATATACTTCCATAAAGCAGAGACAAATACTGTTGAATGCATGGTTATTATTTTATAAATTTTATAAATTTCATAATTTATAAAAATATGAAAAAATACTCAACATCTAGGTTACTATGAGATTGTTGGTACTGACCTGCTTAATTTCTATTTTTTTTTGTACCTTCATAATAAACATTTGCATGGCTGAACAGATGCCCTCCCCTGACTCTTAAGACAAAGAAAGTAAGAACAAAATTGCACATAACTGTATTTTTGCTTATTTCTGTCTTTTAATTCCCATTTTCCTCCTACTTCCTTCCCAGTCAGGGAAGGTCAGGATCTTTTCCCACTATTCAGCACTGGTGAGACCACACAGTGGAGTGCTGAGTCTGGCTCTGGGCTTGTCAGATTGAGACATATGGATATACCAAAGAGAGTCCAACAAAGGACCACAAAAATGGTCCAGGTACTGGAGCAACTCTCAGAGGTAAATCTGCGACACCTGAGACTATTCAGTCTAGAAAAGAGGGTACTCAGGAGAGATCTCATCAAATGTGTATAAATACCTAAAGGTGTGATGAGGGACAAGGGCAAAGAGGACAGAACAAGGACCAGGTCAAGTGGTCAAAAACAGACAGGAAACTTCATTTGAAGATCAGAAAACATTGTTTTTCCATGTGGGTAACCAAGAACCAGCATATTCAGGTGTGTCACCCTGAAATAATTAAGCAAAAAAGAAAGAAAAAATGGAAGCAGCAAGATTCTACTATCACATTGATAAAATCAGATATTTTGATTCTATCTGTCTATCTATCTGTCTGTCTATCTATCCATCTATCCATCTATCTTTCCATGTTCTGTTGAATTCCATATTTTTGTTCTTCTCTTAGTCATCCCTTCCTGGTGGACAAGAAACTGGTAAGACTTTCCTTGTCACCAATGGATGCATAGTCTATTTCCTTTTGTCTAGAAAATTGAAACTATTGTGTCAAAATGGGAGAGAAAATCTGTCATTACCATAAAGATGTATAGGATGATAATTCAAGAGAGTTTGCAATGACTGCTATCTTTGAGCCAAAGCTCATATTTACCACTGAGAAAATAAAGATTATTACTTCTGCACATGAGGTTCTTTTCCTTCACATTTCTTAGGAACTATTCCTTTATTCTCTTTAAATATTTTTAACAATTATTTTAATTTCCAACACAGTATTTATACAATTACAGTAATAATTAGACTTGCTATCCTTTAGGGAATCTACCATCAATGAAAATATTAAAAAGTAAAAAATTTCTGAATGCCCCTAGGATGAACACATTCTTTGAAACACACCTCATTTTATGACTACATATGGCTGAACAACGTCATATCCTTGTCTGCCTACATAGCCAAAGCAACATTCAAATACAGAGCAAAAACCTTTAGGACTTTAGCCTGTACAAAACAGAGCTCGAGACTAATGCCATATAAGGAGCTTTTTAGAAACTCTTATTTATATAACTGTTTGTAATTGTTGACTTCTTTTTCTTAGCTATTAGAGAAAAATATGCTATGTTGATTATAGCAAGAATTTACTTTGTATAAGTTGTTGGGTGTATTTTTTTTTTTTTTGACACATTTCAGTATGGTTCATCAAAGTATGAAATTACCATGATTTATTGCAGAGAGCAATTTCCAGCTGAGACAAAGTTATTGGAACTCCTACTGGCTCAGCTGGAAGGAAGGAATTTTCTTGGAGGACATTGAGGAGTCAATAAGTACAGACTCTAAGCATCCTACTTTTAGTTACAACCACAGTAATATGCAGAACGTATGTGCATACTAAATCTAATCACCAGTAGAGATATGGCTAATGAGTTACATTTCCTGTGATATTCAACCTCCATATGGCAGGTACAATATTTATCACACCATATGCTTGATACCACGGACAAGAGTACATTCTGTAAACATGATTATGACACCTTTTCATTGATTCAAGAAGTGGCATTCAAACAGAAACTGTTTCAAGCTTTTGCCAAGATAGAATAGCTGAGAGGAAGTCAGTAAAGTATTACCAGAGGTTTCCCCAGCAAGAACATTTTTCTCCAAGGAGATGACAGTATCAAAATAAAGAACTTATCATGGCTAAAATACCTCACATGATTTCACAATGGTAAATATTATATTTTTTACTTGAAGATTTTATTGTCAGATTAATGTTTCTCTATTACACCTGCTGTCCTCAGTTGATGTCCATAAAACTGTAACAAAAGTATTGATATTTAACCCATATGGAGGTAGTTATGTGAAGGCATCATCTGGAACTGAATCAAACTTTTCATGGGGATTTAGTGGCCTAAGCACAAGCTCCTGGTGCCATTAGCAAGACAAAAGGTCTCCAAGTCATCTGCATGTAGTTGTCACATGACTCACAGGATCTGTAGAAGGCTATATTCTCCTTCAACAAATTTTTAACTTGCCTGATCAGGCAAGCAAATTTTGTCCTTACTGTTTTATACAGCTGAGATTACGAGAGTTCTTGGATGTCACAGATATATGAAAATAAGTTCTGCATTTATGTTTTCTGCCCTAACTGCACAACAGTCTGGTCTCCTATATTTTTTTTTTGCCAAAATGCTAGTAGTGACATATAGTTTAACATATAACTCATTAGCTAAATACTGACATAATGTTGGTTTTGTAAGCATTATTCAGATCGTACCTAAAAATCTACAAAAGATATTATTCTGCATAGATTATCTATATATAAAATATTTTTCCCATATTAAAAATCTTTTAAGTGCTGGAAGGAAGAATAATTCTCCCATAAGTTCTGGAAAATGCTACTTTGTTTTTTTCATTTACAAAAAGACTAGGATCTGTCTTCAGAGATCATTATGAAACTGCAAGAATACAATCAAGAAAAATAGTATCATTTAAAGAAATATTGAAAATCTAAATAAGCTTTTAAAAAATAAACCAGATTATTTTCAGTAGGAGTAATCATAAGAACAGGAATTCTCTCATAAAAATTAGTTATTGCTAACTTCATAAAAATAATACCTATTATAAAAGGCAATAATTATTATAAAAGAAAATAACTTTTAGAAAAAATACATAGTTATCAAAAAAGGGTTTTTCAAACCAAACAAAATTAAAATCACTTCTAATTTTTGAAATACATCATGTACAAAATAATATTTTCTTTCATTACTTATCCAACCATCCTCTTAAAGATTTAATATGAAAGCCTTGAGTAGGGACTTCAAAAAAGCATATCTCTATTTTTCATTCCTTAAATATCCAGAGGAGGACAATTCAATTCTTGCTACCAAAAAAACCTAACCAACTGTGTCCAATACACAAGCCCTTTCCCCCTTGCAAATGTTTGAATTATGCTTAAAGGAGCTTGTTGCAATTATGCATATATACAAAGTATATCCTCTAAGTATCAGCATTCTTTGTACATGTCATCCTTCAATTTTATCTTTAAGTAAAACCTTGGCAATAGAAATGTTTCAATTGTTAATTTGTGATTTTTTTATTCTTCGTACTCTAGGTGTTTATCACAGGAAATAGTTCTGGAAAAAAAATAATTATTTTTCATGGAAGAAGCTATTTACTTTGACAAGGATTGCAATAAGGCTTTCCTTCTTGTTTGGAGGATGAGACCATTGGGTATTTTTTGTTGTTGTCAAAAAGAAAACAAACCAAACCAAGGCAAAACATGGTAAGCTAGACAGAAACATGACTTTAAAAACTAATTAACCTGGACTTTTGAAGGGATTTTTCTGAGTACTGTTGTTAGGTTTTAGGTGTATTAACAGGCATTACGCACACAGATAGCAAAGACTTGGGACTTGCTCCGAGTGGTCTCAGTCCCAGCTGCTATGCAGATAGGTTTTAATTGCTAGAGAGGAAAGTACCTGGTAGTGACACGCTGGAGGGGTACTTCAGAAACAGCTACGAAAAAATGGCTTTGAATTTCAGTGTTACCTTTGGTAAATTAGGATGTTGTTATTCACATTCAGACTTCTGAAAACCAGTCACAGAATCAGATGGTTTCACTCAGCAGGCAATGCACCAGAGGATCTTCACAGTCCACCCCAAGATTTCTATGTATCACCATTGGAGAGAGAATCAAGATAACTAACAAGATGCAAAATTCTTAGCTCGTGAAAGTGATCTGACTTAAAGGCTGCTGATAAATAATCAGAAATTGAAGAATGGTATTTAAGCTGAAAAAGAAGGTAAGATAAAAGTGAACTAATAGAATTAGATATTAAGGAAGATGGAAAAAAATAGAGCATGAAATAAGGTATAAAATATGGCAGAAGAGAGACTAAGCTGGGAAAAAAAAAGCATTCTATAGTTTTTAATGGGAAATAATCATAAAATGTTAATCCATAACCCCAGAGGTGTTTGGAAAACCTTGAGAAACTATAAATCAAAGTATGAAGGGAAGACGGAAATCAGGAAAACAGGTATAAAGGTAAGTCTGGTTTTGTTTGACATTCATGTTGAAATTTCACACTTTTTTTTCCAATCAGATTTAGTACATGGGATTTGACTTCAAATTTTTTAAAAAGACATGAAAAGTACAGGAATTGTAATTACAATTGTAATTGTAATTACAAATTGTAATTGTAATCCTGTAATAAGTACAGGAATTGTATCATTTTTTGCATGCTCCGATAGCAACCATTGTGTATATAAGCTAGTGCTAAAAATCAACAACAACAAAAAAATGACAGCAACAACAAAACCCAACAACAAAATTAATTGTGAGAATGACATAAATAGACAATAATAAAGAGAATGTTCCAATATTCCAGTATAGCTTTGAAGTCCATTTCATTGGTTCCAATTATAATACAATGGTTTTAGTGCAGTGGCCAAATTTCTTATTATGTGCTGCATTAACTAGGCATATGGAGTCAGTAAAGAATGAAGTGGTAAATTTGCTTTTGTTGGCTTAATCCAGACCTTTACCTTCACTGTTTTGCATTTAATAAAATACATTATCAAATAGAAGCATGACATCTCCTTATGAAAAATGTTTTATCTACATAAAGGTAAATTAAAGTGCAGGTGGTGGATTTAGAAGAACCTACGTCAATTGTCACTCCATATCATGGAAAGAAATATTCTCATTGTTGGTTCGAGAATAAGTGAATCATTCCTCCCAGAACTCATAATTACTTATCCAGCAAAAGATTTCATTACAGTGCATCTAGGCTGGGATGAAGCCCTGTGATAGGGAAAAAAGGAACACATTAAATCTGATTATATGTGAATATTTGAAAATTATATGTACCTTCAAAAATGTATTCTTACTAGAAAAGTTTTGCAACAGCTTCAATATTTTATCCTGTTGATGAAAGTAAGAGGGTTAACTCATTACTGCTAAACAAAATCTCCTGGCACAATATTTCAAGTATACCACACTGATACACCCGAAACTCTGCAAACCAGGTGTCTCACAATAGTTTTCTATCAAGTTGCACTGACTCCAATGGAATTGTAATAGCTTTTTTCTCCAACCCAACTATCTGAATTATAATCAGCATAGAAGTTCTAAGGGTTTGCAGTTTGAACAATATCAGAGTCTGACAATACATTATGAAATAAAGCTTTATTGGGACAGTAGAAAAGACAAGAAATAACATGCCCACAGGTGAACTTTCACTATCCCTGATAACAAACACAGGATCATAACTGGTATCTTGTCTATGGTGGAGTGCCAGGGACACTTGGAGTCCAGGTCATCTGGCCACAACAGTCAACCATGCAAATATCTTTTGGATCTGAGTAAGATTTGCAGCACCCTTTGGTTCCACTAGCTGGACTGAGATTTGGGAGAACTGTACATGGCATGAATAACATGGGTGACATCCTGCCTACAGTGCCTACCTTGGTCAAGGGCATGGTGTCATCAGGCTGTGCTATCCAGTCAATAGTAGTCAAGAGGAAGGCCATTGGAGTCTTAAAAAGAAATGTATATTTGGTAATCGTAATACATAGGTCAGTTTGTATTCAAGATGAGCTTTAAATTAATGATTTTTTACTCCAGGATATGTCAAAATGAAGCACAACAATTAAAGACAGAAAACTCTATTTAATGCATAAATCTGAAGTAGCCATGTGTCCTAAACCCCAGATTTTTAAAGTATCTCATAACCTCTAGGAAAAAAAGGCACACCGAATAGGACTTTCAAAAACACCCAGGTGTCTAGCTCTCATTGATTTAATTGAGGTTGAAAGACAGGAATTAAATGCTGAAACAGTGATGATAGAATTCCTTTCAGACTATCTTATATAATTGTCATATCCTGAAGAACAGGGAACTAGCTCATACCTGAAAGAATGAATGTTTTAGTCAATTTTATTATGTTACTTAACATAACGTTGCTTAGCTACCAGTAGTAAGTATCTCAAAAAATCCTGCTCCAGGGAGCTTCACCGTTTTTTGCTTTTGAACAAACAGCCAGAGCACCACAAACCTCATTGTATATGTCATTCCAGTAGTATGTTTTCACTACCTTTCAGGTTTCCTTTCATATTTTGTGTGACTTGCAGTTGCAGTGCTAATACAGACTAATGTTGTACCCCTGTGTCACTGATCCGTATTTAGAAGGGTATCCTCACCTTGTGTCTCTGAGGAGCACATGAATCAAGAGAGAACAGGCGTATTTTACAGATGGAGATGTCTGCCCCCATTAACAACGTACAGGAGAGTATTTGAACTACAGACCCTAGGGCACAGCAAAACCCATGCCTCATTTCAAGTCAAGCCAAGGAGACCATATCACAGGGGAGCAGCTGAGAGTGCTCCTTAGAGCATCGAGGAGCATGATGTTAGCAAAAGCAAGATGAAAAACTTATCAAGGCATTTTGGAAAGAAGTCTGTAAGCTTCTGTATTTTTGCTTGAAAATTATGAGGGAATGACTTTCATGAACAATGAGGTTCCCTCCAGCAGTGTCTTTCCTTGTCAATTTTCCTCTACTTTGATGGCAGAGGCATCCTTCTAGAAGAGGTGGCCAAGGAAGGTGTGTGACTCAGCAACATTCTTTACTGCTCAGTAATTTTTTCCTACTCAATCTGAGTGTGAGTCAGTCACTTTGCAACGAAGATAAAATGGTGCATTGGAAAACTGAAAATAGGAATAACTTGAAGTATTTGTCTTTGTGATCTTAAGGAAATTATGAACATCCATTTGGACACTAATTTATGCATTTTAAGCAGGTAATGTAGCTACCCTTGTCTGTTACAAAATTTCTAGCTAAAACGCATACAAACACTACCGACCCATTAAAAAAAACCCAACCTCAAAGAAAATGCCCTCCACCTGTACATCTAGAATTCAGCTGCTTTTTGGATTACTGCAATATGATCTAACTATGGGAAAAGAAAGTCGCTTGAATATCTACTGAACCATTGTAATCTATCAGAGTGTCCATTCCAGTTCCTCCTTACCATGCTTATTATTTTTTTGAACTCTGACAGCTGGGTTGGCATTCTTAAGGCTAAGTTATTTTTCTCTTTTTAAAACCACATAATCAGCAATAACAAGGAATAATGAATAACTGGACAAATATTCTTTTTTTGTTGTTGTTTTTGTTATTTGACTTCAGAGGGGTTTTGCTAACCTTATGAATGGTGTAAAAGTGCTATGTCGCAGCAAAGTTTCTTCTAAAAGGTCAGTTAGAGGTTAGTCTAAGAAGAAGTTTCTTCAGCTCTCACAAATCCTATAAGTTGCTAAGGGATGCTGCTCTGAAGGTTGCTCAGAAGTCACATCCCATTGCCCCAGCAGCTTCCCTCTCAACAGTCATAGTGAATTGCAAGAGAGCAACTCCATCTTTTGCCACACCAATTGACATCTTTACCAGATGGTATTTGATCACCCAACTCCAAGCCATACACTTTAAATGATTTTCAGAAGTCATAAGTCCTCAAATACTGAGCTCTTAAGCTTTTTTGTTCTCTTCTCCCCTTTCCTCCTTACAAAAGGAGATGCAAATGACAAATTCTCACACTTCCAGGAGGTCCCCACTCAGTGAGGCCTTCTCTATTCACATTCTCCTATGCAGGCTTTTTCTGAGGATTTTAATTAGGGAATAGGGCTGTAAAGACTCAATCCTCCAAAACCTCATAAACTATAATTTTTACAATTGACAATAGGTTCACCTATTTTAGGTTTCACCTTAGCAAATTTCTTTGCAAGATATTGATTCCTATCTCCTTTCTCCAGCACAGGAGAGGGTAGACCAAGACAGATAAGCAGGAACAGGGTAAAGTCTCTCTTAGCAGTAGGGATTTCAGAACATACCTGCTCTCCTACTTCAAAAGTTCTCATTTCATATTGCTGAAGGTGAATTTGGCTATTGATCAACAGAGTGAATTTAATAAATGTAATGGTGGTATCACAAATTCATTGAAATGTTTTACACTATATAGCCAGAAGAAAAATCCAGTCATGAGGCTCTAAGATACTGTCAAAAACTGAGTGAAAAGGTCAAAGAAATATTGATGTGGTGGCAGTTACAGTTAATATCTGCTCTAGACTTTCTGTATTCTTCCAAATGCTTTACTGAATGAGCGACTTTTCTCACAATAGAAGGATATTTCTGGGCTTGTCCTCTGTCTCCCATTTTTCATGCCAAATTTGTGCAAAAGAACGCAGGGCAACCTCAGAAAAGTAGCAGAATTTTCTCTTTTATAACCTTATGCCTGTATGACCAATCAAATGTGTCCAAGAATGTGATTCTGCTTCCACAGAGACAGAATCCTCCGAACCTTGAACCCTTGGACTTCACACTAGGGTCACTAGAGCCATGCCTTTAATAGCTCTCAAAAGTGCCTTATTCCAGTTGTACTTCTTGGTAAATTACTTGGTCTTTCTTGAGAACTTATGTTGAGAACTTGGGGGATCTGTTTTGACACAAAGTGTAACATATTTGTCTAGCTTAAACCCAGCCTCAAGATATTGTAACTCCTCAGGATCCTGGTCATTCTTGAAATTCAAATAGGACACTACACCAACTTCCAAATCTATGTCCAGTGAAGTTTAGTCCTGATTTGTGAGAATTATTTTCCTGTTTCTACTTTAACAAGTCATACTGCCTAGTGAAATGGTAAAACAGACCCGTTGCAGAAAAGGAGTTATCCATTCTTTTCCCCCAAATTCTGCATATCCCTTTCAAATAGTTTCCTTTTTATGAATGGGACTGAATCAGGTTTGAACATTTTGTTTATTAAAATCTCACACTGAATCCATCTCCCTTCACAAAACAAGTAGTAGAGGTAGTAATAATAGCAATAACATTAAGACCACCCCCAAAAAACCCCCACAAAACAACCCCAGTTAAAATTAGAAAAAGCAATTAATGTTAAACTCTAAAAGCCCAGAAACTTACTGTGGTCAAGAAGCCAAGAAACAAACTGTATTTTCCTGAAGAAAAGCATATCTTTAGCACTCCAAATGACATGATCCTTTTTGACAGGTCACTTTGTGGTCAATATGACTTAAGAAATCACGAGATCACTCCAACAGCTCATTATACTCTGGTAACGTGGCAATCCCCATGAGTTCCTGCATGCAATAAAATTCTGGATGGTGAGTCTGTTAGATTTACTATACACACTAATCCCGACCACCTCTTTGGATTTCCAAGAAGCAGGGCACTGTTTTTGTCATCACCATCAGCCTAACCAAAGCAGGAAACTTCTATACTTCCCTTCCATACTAAGGTAGCTGCTCAGGTCTTTGTATTTTCTATTCATATGATCTGGAGATAAGTGTAATTTTGTACTAGGTAGTCAATTTATTTCTCAGTTTTTAATGGAACAAATTTACTTAATTAATTCAAAGCTCTCAGATCATCTTCAAACCAATGGACGAAAACCATTAACCTAATTCTGCAACAGTACTGGAAGTGTTCGAAAACTGCCACCACATGTCTTCCGCTATTGTGCCAGAATTGTATGGTGAGGAGTATAGTCAAATGCACATGATTCAAAGTCTGCATGAAATCAACCAGGACTTGAAAGATCATCTAGAAAAAGGAAACTCTGAAGAAAAAGAATTATGTGAATTATGTGAAATGAAAAAGAATCCCTACAAACTGCCTGGAAGAACTGGAAATTAATTTCTTGGAAGTTTTTCATAACTTTTCTCCAGACTAGATGGCTACCTGTTACCTTAACCTATCTTTTATTTTTCAGGTTCATTTAATCTTTAATGATCACTTTTTAAGCCTTTTTATAGAAAATCTATTTTTTGAGCATGAAGAACCACCTGCTTCCCACCTGTTCTGTGGGATAAAGGTAAATATTTTGAAGCCTTCTTTTGCTCCATTTTGTAATTTATGCCTTGCTCTGATTCTCACATTGCTCCTTACTGTTGCTTTGCTTAACCTTGTCCTTTTTCAAATCTTAAACCTGACTCTATCCAAACATTGATTTTTTGAGCTCCTTCATTCCTTCCTCCATCACATCCCTTCCTCAGCCCTGGCCTCAAGCATTTATTTCCCGTCACCTGTTTTCAGGTCATCACACTTTGGATTCATTCCCTGGATCTACAGGGTTTTCCTGTCAGACCTGAGAATCTCTTTGGTTACTTAATGCATGATCCAACTACACATAAGTGTGGTAACGCAATGTTTTTTTTTTTTTCTTCATGAACTATATGAAGTATAATTGCTGACCCAAATGTCTGCTCTACAGTTTTAGTTCTGTCTGAATAAACTCCAGCTCCATATGAAACAGCAGTCTTTCCAGTGTGTTTCATACTGTAAGTATCTGTGCCCAGATTGTCAAATTTCAAAACCTTGGGCTGTCTGCACATCAGGTAGAGGATTTGGTGATTCCAACACAGTGTTATACCTGAGTTAGCTTTACACTAGGTACTGCAAATAACAATAGCAAAAGCATGGACTTCAACACCTGGAGGTAAATGTCCATGAGAAATCCCTTTATATTTACTTTAGTCGTGCTGTCTCTTATGGGCAATTAGAGCCCAAACTAGCTGGATTGAAGTCAGAGAAAGTAGCTGCTTAAATTTTACCTCAGAGTCCCAAAATGGGCATAGCCTAGGAAAGAATTACATACTGTTATTAAATCAAAGTCAAAGTTAATGATCATGAGTGTTTCATTATGACAGTAAAATACACTGAAAGTAAAAAACAATAAATATATTCCAAGATGCTAAGTAGATGCATCTAAGGTCACATAAAACTAAATTATATTCTATTATTTGAGAAATAATATGTGGTCATTGAATTAATGATTATTGTAACAAACCCCTGTAAAAAGACAAAATTAAGATTACTCATTTAGACTTCACTGGCATTTCCTAACAGATTCTTAACTATATAACTTTAAGGTTTTCTGGAACCAGAGGCTGTATTTCCTTTTTCCTTTCCCTTTCCCTTCCCTTTTCTCTTTCCTTTTCTCTCTCTCTTTCTCCTTCCTTCCTTGGTTAGAAATTGCATCCTGGTATGAAAATCTTACACTTACAAAGAATTCTCAGCTTGTTTATACATTGAAAGACCAAGCACCCTCTAAAATCAGCTTTTTTTTCTTTTTTTTTTTTCTCAACACTTTCAGTGTTTCATACCACAAGCCAATCAAGAAAAGTTTTGCTCTCCCACATACAGTGAAATTTGGATTCCCATTACTTCAGTACTCATTAGTAAACAAAATCACAAAAACGTGATAAATAATATTACCTTTTACACTAATGAAGCTAGTTGAATTTCTTTTTATTTCTTTTTTTGATGACAGCGTTTGGCATTTTATACACATCACATAAAAAATGTTATTCAAAGAGACTGAATATTTATTTAAAATTATAGGACAAAAATTGTGGCTTTATTTGTGGACTAGTATTTGTTTCCCTAGTCATGCGTTGGCGTTGATAATCATCAGCCGTGCATAGTTTTTGTTAGTTTAGGACTTGGTTTTATGATCCTGAAAACTTCTGTCATTAAAGTGATGAAAACAAAAGGACAGCAATTTACAAGGGCATTCAGATGTTAATAATTCATAAACATTTCCAGTAAAATTTATAATAACTGTTAACTTCAGGCATTATACAGAATCATAGAGTCACAGAATCATAGAATAGTTTGGGTTGGAAAGGACAGTTCATCGACTCCAATCCCTCTTCCATGGGTAGCAACATCTTCAAGTAGATCAGATTGCTCAGAACCCCATCCAATCTGATTTGATTGTTTCCAGGAATAGGCCATCTATCATCTCTCCAGGGAACCTGTTCCAGTGTTTCAGCAACCTCATTGTAAAAAGTCTCTTCCTTATGCCAAGTCTGAACAGTGTCAAGAGTTGCTGTGTATAGAGGGCTTTTTTGCACACTTCATTTCACCAGTTTCCCAAAGGTTTGTCATGGGAACAATACTTCACATGTCCTTATTCATAAATGAAGCAACTCACGTATGTGTAAATATAATCCTCCACCACATAGTGATGGAGCCTGTCAAGGGGTTTTTCAGGCCACTATTTTCCCTGTTTTCCACATTGTGTTCACATGTTACCCTGTTTAATATGCAAAGGTCATCAAATATAAGGAAAGAGCATTATCCCAACCCTGTTGAGCAAAACAAGCCTTTTTCAAGACACATTCTAGCTCTTGAAACCATTGTTAGCTGGGGAATTTTATGCACTTGAGCAATTCAAAATTTCATTGAGATTGATCCTCTGTCCTTACAGAAAAGCTTTCAAGAATTGCTTCCAATCACAGCTCTTTAACCTGACTTTGCATCTCTACCAAGCTCCTGAGAGCATTCAACCCTGATCAATGTTAGCGAATCAACGCTTGAGACGTCTCATATTTTAACCCCAGATAAACTACAGTGTATGAAGAAAAGGATGTGGAACAACACCATACACACAAACCAACCACAGAAGGCATCACCTCCACTAACAAGAGACATTTCAAGGGAATATTCTCAGCTATTATTTGAACAAGTTTCTGATTAAACAGTAAAAAAAAAAAAACAACAAACCAATAGAATAAAGGCTCTCTGTGTGTATTAAAAATCAGGTTTCCTGTTAGGCTATCAATTAATTTCTTCTGCATTTCTAAATGCTATTACATTGCAATAAATTTCAAAGGCCCTTAACTGGATGGAGTTTCAACCAGTTTTGTAAACACAAAACTGAGCTATTAGTTCCTCTTTCAGATTCCCCCCTAAGCACTCAGTCTTAACCTCAAAATTTTGCATATTGACTGAATCTGGAACACATGGGTAAAATATTTAATGTCATTGAAAAAAATATTAATATGAAATTAAGATTTCCATAGTGACAGACCGACTACCCAAACTTTTGAAGAAACAATGAGCACAATTCTACATAGCTAAGAGGGTGGCCATGAGCGTAATAGATGCTTTTGCAATATTGACATACTGGTAAGAAATACATATATATATATATATATATATATATGGTCTATTTAGCAAGTGATTTCTTGGCTGCATTCATCTGTAATAGTGGTGACCAGCTGTCTTGAGTGCTTTGATGTTGAGTCTTCAATCAAATTTTATTTATAAGGATGATAGCAGGTACTGATTAGAAAAAAAGAAAAGGAAAATGAACAGAGTTTCTCTAGAAACATCACTGGATTTTGAACAGTGTTTTACCACGTGGAGTTATTCCCTCACTTTTTACATGCCTACATTCCTGGAGACGAATGTTTTAAATACATCATGGGGAAGACAGATGGCAGAGAGAGGTTGGTGGTCTTATTTAACTTTTACAAAAGTTTAGGCTTTTTTTAAATACAAGTTTATCTTCGTCAAGCAATTAAATTGGAGTGTGCATCATACGGCACTTGGTAAAATGGATTTTATCCCTGGAGTATAAAGCTATGCAGCTATGTATTCCTGTATTTGAGCTTTTTACAAAGGACTGCATACACCATTTTGCTGGTCAGCTATAGAATTTCATAGGGGCTTTTCAGACCCTACATTCACAATTATAGAAGTTCCTCACATACTTAAATGCATTGTTTCCTTTATGCTAAATATAGCCTTCACTGCAGTGACTCACAAATACTTCAAAGTCTTTAATGTAGTTAGTTCTATCTTTTGTCCCTGCAGAAAATATGAACAAGTTTACAGGGGGAATAAGGAAGGTAAAAAAAAAGCTTTATAATTTATTCTATTTTAAAAAATGTATAATAACTTTCTATTAAAAATCCATTTTTTTAAAAAAAAAATTAATTTTAATGTGTTCTTTTTGATTTTGTTTGTTTCAATCTACTAATCACAGAAATACAGAAATACGTGGACAGGAGTAACAACTCCCTTCTTTACAGGCTGTGCATTTAATACAGAGTATGACATTTTACTCTCTTCTCCCTTCCTCAGCTATGATGGCTCTTTGTCCTCTCAGAAGACACTTTCTCTTCATTTTGTATTTGGTTTTCCATAGATTTTTCATTTTAATTCAATTGTGAATAACATCAGTCATAAACCTGTTTATGTAGACATCTTAATAATTTTTCTCACCTGGATGGGCACAATGTGGGTATTCATCTGCAGGTGCCTGGTGTGTGCATATCAATATATGTGAACATGTATAGTCCTGTGCATGTTGTGATTCTTTAAATGTTACTCATAAATGTTTTTTCCTCACCAATATACAAGATATTGTATTTTGCTTTCTCTTTGGCAAATCCATATTGTTAAAATGGGGCAAGTTCAGAGAATCTGATAATTTTTGCTATATTGGCCAGCAAAGTTCCCAAACTAATACCTGTTCAAACTTTAAGGTATTGTACAGTCATTATTTACATGCGAGACTGTAGACTTAGTCATACTTAATACTTCTTAGACATTCATTGAAGTTGTGAATTCAGTAAATTCAGACATTACCCTCTCAAAAACCTCTTTTGATTTAAATGTCTTAAATTCTCAATTCTGCATTTTAGTCCCAGTGGGGTGCAGGCTCCTAAAATTTACTTTTTCTCAAATTCAGACACTTATCATTGTCACAAACACTCTGGCAAACATTTAAGTGGACTGATAACTTTGAATTTCTGTTTTAAAACATGCTTAGGTCCTGACATCTGTACCCCTGTAACATGTCCAAAGACTTTACCATGTTGCTGAGCAAGATGATTCAAATCCTGACTTCCAGATAAGACTATGAAGGATTTGTGAAAAAGTTTGTCTTTCTCTAGTCTCTAGTCACGTAGATATGCTCACCTTGTGCTTAATGTAGAATGAAAATGTTCAAGCCAATGCAAAGTGCAAAATTCTTCAGCAGTAGTGAGAACAAGGCCTGGATTCCCCCCACTCAGGCAGGATTCTCTTGCAGTTGCAGCATTCCTGCTGCTTCTTGCCAGCACATCTTCTGTCTGGATCTTACATTGTTTACACATCGACTGAAACAGAAGAGTCAAGCAGTGTAACACAGTTCAGAACTAAATTTATATTTGTGTTTAGCATACACGTCTGCAGAACTTTAAGATATCATTTGAAACCCATCAGAATGAAGAAAAATGAGAACTCAGATCTGCCACTTCCTTGGGCCAACAATCTAGACACTGTATTAGTGTGCAAGAGGAAGGCAAAACATTATTTTTCGATTTTTCGCTTCATTAGAAGAGAGAAACAGTCTACTTGTCTGAAAAAGAGAAAAACTAGTACTAAAGTTCATCAAGGTTACCTATAAATATAGCTTATGCAAGTATCTGTCATAAATAGATACCAAAAGCTGAGAAAAAGAAAACTTCTTAGAAATGTATTTTTCTTTAGTTTTATTTTTTAAACTCAATCATCTCATTAATTGTAAACCTTTTCAGAGCACTGTTGTCACAATTTCATACACTTAACAGCCTCTATGTACACTGTAGGGAATTTGCCCAGATAATTTAAGCTTCTGAATTTAACTTTGAACTTATAACTCTTGGGTACCATGATAGTGCCAAAGTGCTCTTACAGTTGCATGACATGACATAGAGAGTATTGAAATAATTCTCTGTTGACAGCTGATAACAGAACATATTTCAACACAGCACCATTGCTTTCTACTTCAGCAGAATCTATTCAGAAAAACTTGCTTACACCTGTTTGTTTCATCATTTACCTTTGTGTTTGCAATAAACTATTACAATTGAAAAAAAATCATGATTGACATCACAAATCCTGAAATTTTCTTTGGTTAATTGTCAAAATAGCAATGCATGTTTCCTCTGTTTTGTTCACTTTAACTCCCACTGGGCTTTACACTGATAATGGCTTTGCCCAGTAGTGCCTAAAAACTGCAAAGAGAGCAATCCATGCATTACATGTTTTTAAAAGGCCAAAGTCTTTTCATCAGCAAATGAGAAGAAAAGGCAAAAAAGAGAGAGAGAGAAGGAAAGAAAGTGGCAAACATTTAAGCAGATTATGAATTAACAGGAAGATTTAAAAGAGCAGAAAATTTTCATATGATATTCAACAGAAGGATCTGAGTTCCTTCTGAAAACATGAGATTGTTTCAAAAATAGTCTTCACTAGGTAGTCATCTGACCTCATTAGACATGGCACAGGGGCTGGGATAGGGTGATGGAAAGAGCCTTTATTCTCTATTTCCAAAGCTATTCAGAACATGGTGATTTTTTCTTGGAAGCTCTTAGATGCTATGACAAAGGTTCTTATTAAGAGGTTATTATCTGGACCACCTAATTTGATATTTCTAATCTTACAATTCTTTTATTAAAATTAAAAGAATTGTATGAATGGAACACTAAAGCAAGTTAGACATTTTATGTTTGGCAACTGCTTTGTAAACAGACTCAGAGAAAATATACCAAGACTATTTCTTGCATTTCTTTATATGTTGTTTGAATATTCAAACTTCCAAAAAAACATAGAAACACTCAGCTCAGCCTAATATGTTTGACTTTGGCAACTGCAGCAGGATATACTAGGTTTCACTGGAAAACTGGGATATTCTTCTTCTGAAGTTACTAAATTCTATATCAAAACTTTCAAGTTTTAAGCTTTAAATTATTCATTGTTATGTAAAGAGAATGTTGTAGCTGTTTTAAGAGTGACTCTTACCTACCTGAGATTTAAAATGACTCATTCGCAGAGAGGAGGAAATATTTCAGTGTCAAGTTGTTATCATCTTTTCAACATCATTTATTTTGATCTCAAATTTTAAACAGTAAGTCACTGTAGAAATTAATAAATGGGTGGGAGGCTAGGTGAGCTGTTCAAAAGTGCATGAAAAAGTTACTTGAAAACCTTACACTTATTACATCAAGAGAAAAAAAAAGTATTTACTGTATCAAGACAAATAATAAATCAGTGGTGAATTTGTAGAAGGAATTTTTTAAGACTCAATTTATTTATTTTTTTTATTTTATGACTGAAATGAGGAGCATTTTGTTCTTGTTCCAAAAGTATTTTTCTTTGGCAAAAAATTGAATCCTAAATTTCTCTGGGATTAAAATTGAAAAACAAAAAATCTTCTGAACTCTAAAAATTAGTCATACCTATGTGAAGAGCATAACTTTCTCAGCAGTTTGGTTACAGAAGCACAGAATTTGGCTGGGATTTCATTCATGTCTTTCTCCTAGGAAAGCTGAATTATTCTTGCTAAAACTACTACTGTTTCATGAAAATCTTACATACATGCACTGAGTTTGGTTTGTTTTTGTTGTTTTTTGTTTTGTTTTGTTTTGTTTTGTTTTTGGTTTTTTGTTTTTTTGTTTTTAGATGGTTACATTAAACATCAATGTGCATAAATTACAAAGAAATTGCCTGACATGCCTGAAATTGCCTGTCTAGGTTATTTCAGAACAGAAAAAAGGAGTGAAAGTTTTATCTTTTGTATGAGACAAATACGGAATTATATGTTTATAAAGAAGCCCAAACCACATCAGCATTTGTGATAGTGCAGTCTAAACTCATTCCATAAGATAGGATGTTCAGCTTTTAAAGACACACACACTATGCAGGACCCAATAATGGTGTTAAATCTGAAGGTCTGTAGCACAAGTATATCGCACAAAATCATTGATATTTACTGTGTTCTTATAGACACTTTTTCATGGGAGGAAAATAGTGAAGTTCACATCCTCATTTTAAACAGAGTTTCCATCATGATATTGAGAAATACTTAGCTGTTTCTGAGAGTTCAAATAACCAGTGTAAGTTGCCAGATCTGCGAAATATCTTGTGGTAAAAATTCTTAATGCTGATCTCTCAATAAAATCTAGGTCAATTTCAAATAAGCAAATCTTAAGAGAAATGAACCCAATTAATGTTGGTAACAATTAGTGTACTCTGTACTGCTAGACATATATGAGAATCTCCTGAAAAATTATTCTATCTTAGAAGTTAAGATTTTTTTCTCAGTGAGTAAGATGCCTACACACACACAGGGGGATACTTCTGAAAGGTACTAGCAGTTTCTATACAATGGAAACAAGTTAATCAAAACCAACAATTTACTTTATTGGATGCTCATTTTTACACAAAATGAAATTATTTTTGCCTAATCCATCTACTTAAACATCTGATTTTTTTTGTACTTCTGATACTCTTATGGTTATGAAGCTGTTGGCAGTTTAGATAATATACAGTGTGGCAAGTGATTTCTGACATGGGACAACACAGCAGCGGTATAGAATCCAGTGTGGTTGCAGACTTACCAGACTGTGACATCATTGCAAAAAGGTCCAATTCTTATTATGAATATTGGATGATTTTTACTGTTCCAATAAAGTCACTAAATTCTATCTGCGTTGTTCCTCCTTGATCGTCATTGCTCTGTTTCTTTTTACACACACACATACACTCACAAAACCCATTACAAAAGGGGTAGTCATCAGTTAGGATTTCTTTCCCAATTCAGTGGGACTAGGTCTCCTAAGTTGGATGGGTTTCATCCATTAGTGTTCTTGCTGGTCTCATTCATGCATGTATTTTTAATGCAAAGTCTAAAATTGATATGTACATCAGGAAGGGATAATGATTCCATTTTTTGATGCTAATAAAGCGCATGTCTATTGATGCAGTAAATGTAAGTTAAAGATATTTTGTGATAGAAATATATTTGAAGCTTTTGACCTACTGTACTCAAGGTCTATTGTTAGACAAAATTTCTTTCTCTTTACTATAAAAGGAACCTAGGAAATAAGCCTGTCATTTTGTCCTTCATTATTTCCAACTGTTTAAGCAAGTCCAGTCACATAACAGGAATGTAAATCTTGGGAAAAGGATGAAGTGGTAGTACTTAATGAGCTTGAAGTTTCTTTCACTCAGAAAAAAATGCAGCCATCAGTAGGGACTATATTCCCTTACACTGCTTGTCTGAATAGTTGTATTTTAAATATTTAACATATATTTGACCTATTGGTTTTCAGTATTACCTAAAAAAAAAAAAAAAGAAAAAAAAAGTAGCCTTTTCTTTGGCATTAGGAATGCACAGGAGAATCTCTTGGTAGAGAAGCTGGCAGCCATGGATGACATACTAACCAAGTTAAAGGCCAATATTGAATCAATCCATTTGTTAAACCAACACATAAAAATAGTGAGAAGGAGACCAGAGAGCAGAGAATGTTAGTAAAAGCAGATAGTCACAATCTATTTACATGACTACATTAGAAAGATATTAAATATTTGTGAATATATATGAGTAAAAAAAGGGTATGTGTTGAGTCAAAAGGCAGAGTCTGATGTTGATGTAATTTTTCTATTCCCTGGAAATGGTTCACAAAAGAATCAAAGAAATAACATAGAATGTATGACTTAACTACAAAGAACTCTTTATATTTTGCTATACCAATGAATTTCAAGTACTGCAGCAAGCCTCACAGTGAAAGTTATCATTTCTTCTTACAAACTTTTAAATACCATATTCCCAGCTGTTGGGATCAAAAGGATATCTTGCATTTCTAATCTTAATATTTTATATTTAAAAATACATTGATTCCCCTTAGACTACTTAAATGAATAACAAAGAGTATCCTCTATCATCTCTTACCATTGCAGTGCATGTCAGTTTAAACACTCAGTAGTATAACAGAGATTTTAGAACAAAATTTGGAAATACACAGGAAAAAAAATAAAAAATATAATCCTGGAAAAAGCACCTTTTTTTTTTTTTTCTTTTTTTTTTTGGTATGGAGACACTATTTTTCTTTGTCTAAAAAAAAGATGATAGAAGCAACCATTGATAGTGACTGATCATGAAAAGAAACCCCAGGAGCATAGACACACTATAAAAAGATCTAGGAGGAAGTCATTATGCTGTTGAGGGAATAAGAAATTTAAGTCAGAGTTGTGAAATGTTCTCATTATAGGTCATCTCAGTAATTATCTGACATCTACAGATGGAGTCACTTCTTAATCAAAAGAATGAATCATTACTGATATTGATTCAGACCAAGATGTTTGAAATAATGAGTCCAGTATAACTCAAGTATAAATTTAGAGGTAATTTCAGCAACTTCTTTGCGAAAGTTTCAGACTAAATAATAATGAAATCTCTTATTACATTGCATAATAATGATAAGAAAATGGCCAGAAAAGCGTGAACTAAACTACCCCATCATAATCTGCATGTTGAGACTTAAACAAAAAAGAAAAAAAAAGAGGTCACTGATATTTACCATCCCATGAACACTATAGCTTAATTAGTATCTACAAGAACAGAAAATTGCTTTCTCTTGAGTACAATATCTGTAGCTGGCACTGCTATTAGATTTAAGGATATACAAGTGTTTACTTTAGAAATCTTTTTTTTCAGGTGTTCATCATTTGACTATGAAAAGCAGCCTGAATAGCATGCAATGTCTCAAGAATTATAAAAAGTTCTATGAATGTACTTAAATATCTAGAATAAAAGTTAAAATAAAGCAAAGAGGCAACTGCAATTATTGACAGTGCACATTTTTAGACAAACATTTTATTTCAAAACCAGTTCCTTGAAAGATGTTGACTTACTACAGTAAAAGCAGCAACACAAACCCATTGTTGAATAGACAGGAAGGGAAAGACAGCTTTTTGTCCCCAGAGACAGTCACTTCAGGGCAGTGTTGCATTCTGTTTAGAGGCCACAGTTGCCCATCATGTCATTGTTCTGTGAATACACAGAAAACTCTTTCTTGTCTATGTGACACGTTTCATGAATCCAGTACTTACACTGGCTGAAATCCATCCTTATCTGGGAGACTAGTCCAAAGCCTGGAATATAAGTAGATAGTAGGTCATCAAATCTACCTCCTCACAAGGGTGCCTATCGTTTTCACTCATCACAGCCAACATGGAATTCTATCTATGAGTCCCCTAAGACTAAGAAATTCATGTTATGTCATAAATTATTCCCCACATACATGGAGGCCCACTCAGGAATAGTTAAAAGTGTAATTAGTGTAATTAGTCCCTTTCTAATCTCTGTTAGTCTACCATCAATTGTCAATGGATGTATCCCTTTTTTATTTTTTAAAGCCTTTTTTATTATGCAAGTTGCACTTTTGTATCATCTAAACTGGCCATAGGCAGATTTAACTTTAGGACTGACTTCTTCATGATATGGCATTTTGACTAAGAGTCCAACCTACCTTGGCCTTTACTGAAACTTGTTCTGATTGCTTTGATTCATGGTATTATTGCCAGGCAAGTGTGTTCTTTTAGAACAGTGACACATAGTCCTGCGGATCCTAATGCTAGATACTATTTTTATAGGAGCTGAGGAAGTACTCATTCATACAACATGTATAATCTCGGCTAGGTTTCACGATTTTGTAATTAAGGGTGCATTTTCTGTTAACATAAATTGATCTTTTCACCATAGTATTCTACCATAAAAAGAAGTCATGTCTTCTTTCAGAAACAATCTTGCTTGAGTAAGTCAACAGCTCTTGGAGTCACAGCACAGAAGAAAGACACCCACTTCTCCAAATTAGATCCTCTTTGCTCTAGTGTGCAAAGACAACATACTTTTAAAAAGTTTAGAATGTAACTTCCAATTTTCTAGAGAAAACCATGTGAAATCTATGGTGAAAACTACACTGTGATCAACAATCCTAATTAGCATGATAAAATATAAGTTGGACTGAAAACACCTGTGTAAATTTATACAAAAAACCTTACTAATATTCAGAAAGAGGCAAAAGAAGTGGTAAGACTGAAATAAACAAAAATATGTCATATCTGTTGTGTATTTTTAGTATCATGTTTAGTCTCTCTGAAGAAGGAAAACCAGGATATTGTTTCCAAGGTAGTTGAGATTCATGTATGGAATATTTTTAAAATACATCATCCATAAAATATGGCATGAAGTTTGAAATTACAGTCACCTGCTAAGTTTGAAAGAATATATGAATTCAAAGCAGAACAGGTTCCTCCTAACTGTGACAGGGAAAAGGTACTTCTTTGATTTTCTTCTTGAGATCTCAGGAAAGGAAACACACTAACAGTATGGAAAAGAGAGGAGGTTTCAAGGTCACCAAAGCCCTGGTGTGGAAGCAGAGTTGTGCTGCTGCAGTCACATCCCTGCTGGGTGAACTTGGAGTACTAGACTTCTAAGTGCAAGGAATGAGATCCCACCTTGAACAAAGCAGAAGGAGAGGTCACCATGTCAGAGAGGGCAAAAACCAAACCTGCATGGGCAGGCAATGCTGTCAGTCTCACTCCACCCTGCTGCATGAGCATCACTAGTGAAGCCTGGCACATGGCATTCAGGATGTGATATCTTCAACTACAAAGCAAATACTGAGGCGCTCATTCAGAAATGCAGAGGGGCAGGATATAGGTGCATTGCTTTCCAGCCTGACAGAAATGAGAAGTGCCCTGAAGAATCTTAAAAACTCTCCAGAAAAATAGTTTCAATCAGGTATGCTTGGAATTTGTACTATCATGTTGCCTTATAAAATTCTTTCCAGTGTTAGGATCATATGCACTTTAAGGTTCATGTGATCTATGTGGATCTAGCATGCTCAGAGTGCATAAGAAAAAATATGTGCCTGCAGACAGGAAACACTCACAAAAGAGAGTGTATGGTGTCTAACCTCTTTGTAGATCTTGGAAAATCTTTTCTCAATCAAAATTCACAGCCTTGAACTTTCCCCTTTTTAACATTTCCTTTTCTCAATTTTGTTCATTAGTTTCTTAGAGTATGCAGTCCTATTATGTCTGCAGGGATTTGAGTTGACATTTGTGTTGGGTATAGGAGTCAGGATGTTGGCAGCAGAGGAGTTCAGGGGTGGTCTCTGTGACAGGAACTCAGGGTTTGTTCTGTGCTGGACATTCAGCCAGCTCCAATCCACCCACCACAGGGCACAGCTAAACCCTCAGCCAAGATGGTGGTACGTGTGAGAACATATATTTAAGGAAGAGCAAAAATCCCATAAAGGTACAAGAAACAGGGGAAGAAAAAGAGTAAAAAACAGAAGTGGTAGTTTTTTTACCAAAGTGAGAAAAGGAGGAGGAGGAGAAAATGGACTTTCACATTGAAGCAGATATCCACGCTACAGCCTGTGGAGGATGCCATGCCAGAACAGGTGTTCACTCCTGAAGAATTGGTGCTGATAGAGACCCCATGATAGAGCATGGGAAAAGTGAAAACAAAGAAGCAGCAGAGATGCTATGGACTGACTGCAGCTTCCTATTTCCCACTCCTCCTGTGCCACTTAGAGGAGTCTGGAGAAGTTGAGGCTGTGAAAGTAGAAGGAAAATCATGGTTTTCATGTTTGTTTTGTAGGATTCTCACTTCATAAATTTATTTTAATTGGCAACAAATTAGTTTTCCCCAGATCAAGTTTAGTTGCCCACAACAGTATTTTGCAAGTTATGTCCCTGTCATTGTCTCTTTTCATGAGCTTTCTTATTAATTCTTTTCATATTTTTTTCTCATACCTCTGAGAGGGAGAGTAAGAAAGCACTTGTGGGAGTCTCTCTCTTAACCAGATTGGTTAAGATTCCAGTTAGGCCTCTTATTACATTGTTGGATTTTTTTAAATCATATTAAAATAGTCATTGAGACAAAGACAGAATAGTGGTGGTTTAGCTCAATATTTAAAGTACTTAGTGAAAAAAAAGAAGAGGCAGGTATCTACCCTTTCTTACACCTCATGTCCTCATGACTGCAGCATTGACCT
Organism: Trochalopteron elliotii; assembly: GCA_024734555.1. Taxonomy (NCBI): domain Eukaryota; kingdom Metazoa; phylum Chordata; class Aves; order Passeriformes; family Leiothrichidae; genus Trochalopteron; species Trochalopteron elliotii. Next base: position 356,971 of record JANPWX010000024.1, on the reverse strand, counting down.
AGGATCAGATTTGTCAAAAAGACAAGACAGAGTCCTGTACCACAGCTACGCTTTTTCATTACAAAAGCATTAGGTAAAATGGTCAGTCTTTGCAGTTTTACCTCCTTGATGTCCAAGGGCTAATACAACCTCTGTTTCACAGCCAAATTCCCTGTTTTGTTCTAACCCCAGCCAACAACTAAGTACCATACAGCCTCTCTCTCACTGGCCCCCTACTTTGCCCCTGTGGAAGGGAAGATTGTAAAGAAAAGAATAACCTTGTAGGTTGAGACAAAAAACAAGTTAATAATTTAAACAAAATAATAAAAAATATTAATATTAAACATAATAATTTGTTCTTTACATAAATTTGAGTATTTATTGTCATTTTTCACATACCTAGAAAGGCGAAAGTCTAGTTTGGAAACTGTATGAAAAGTGAGTGCTCTATTTTTGAAATTAACTTTGCTTCTGCAAATATTCTTAGGGTCCTAGCCATTTCATACAAAACCAGAGCTCTTTTTGGTTCAGTTCCGCACATTCTGGCTTTATTCTTTATGATAAAACACTGTGATGATAACAGCAAACTGAAGAATAAGTATCTTCTTCTGTCTTCTGACTGTTTTCTTGATTGTCTTGGGTATCTTTGTGAGTAATATTTTTGTGACTGTGCATTTGTTGCTCCCTATCCTCTTTAAGAATTACCTCCTCTTTGATGAGTAGTCTCATATATTTTTCATATTTCCTGGTTTCACAGTACCAGGAAACAGCATGTGGATTACAGTGAAAAGATGCACAAGCTTCCAGAATCTGTCTAGAATAATTTATTTCCAATTCAGTTATTTAATTTGTCAAGGTTTGGGCTCTACAGAAATGCAAGAAAGGAACATTTAAACCTTAGTTTTCTTGACAAAATTAGATGGCATTATTCATCTGTTTGAACGTAGAAGACACCATTGGTACTAAAAGGTTATTGTTATCTTATTTACTTGTGTGAACAGAAAAAAAAAAGGATGATAGAACATTTCTTAAATTAGACCACTTGGATTATTTGTCAAAAATTCTTCTTTGTAATGAATGTGTATCAAATTGTGATACTTTGTGTGTATACAATTGTGATCAAACAGTGTAACTGTGGTGATAATATAAGTTCTGATGTAAGATTGTCAGAAGTTATTTCTGCAGCCAGTAAGAATGATGTCCAAGGCATTGACCAATATGGTTAAAGAATATGTAGAAGGTGTGAAATGTATAAAGTGTAGCGACGTGAGTTTCAGGTGTTTGAATTTGTATTTTGTGTTTGTTGTAAGTCTGTACTTGATATGTCCCTTCCACCCCCCCCCCCCCC
>JANPWX010000024.1:288283-355244 GCA_024734555.1 Trochalopteron elliotii | reverse complement strand
GTGATGAGAAGGGGCTCTGGCAAAGCCCCTTCCACATGGCTGCACTGAATAAACACCTTCCCTAACACAAGAGAGCACACATCATTCATCCAAGCCTGAACCCACACAGCAGCTGCTGAGATGATGAACCCACACGAGCTGTTTCTGTAGTCTGGGATTCCTGCTAGCCAGCCTTAGCACCCCACCACGAAAGAAACTTCAACATAAAGTGCATCCTTAGGGAAGTCGACCCGTGAGCTTTTTCAGAGTGATATTTCCAGAAGAGATGACATGGTTTTTGCAAGAAAGTGTTAAGATATCTCAAGAAAATAACAGTTTTGGTTTTAGCAATAAAGCACAAACCTGTGACTTCGTGCAATCATTTTAGTGTGAGTGGTGAGAAAAGAATCTAGGAAAAATAGCAAGTATTGGTCTGATATGACAATCAACACGGTATAGCTTTCTGATTATAATTTTTCTAGATATAGTTTAGCTATTCATACTAAAATCCTTACTGGAAGGTAATCATGTGCATCTGCTGCTCATAAAGAAGAATGGTAGATGTCTGCAAAGTGTGAAGAGGTCTGTGATAATGGTCAGATAGAGTTGCTTAAGTTGCTGTGGTTGCCAAGCCACTCTTCATCATACAGAAAATACATGGCAGTTAGGGAAAGTCCCAAATGGCTGGAGAAAAGGGAAAGGTCACATCTATTTTTAAAAAGGTAAAAAGGTGCACCCTGGCAGTGTAACCAGTCTGTCTTACCTCTACCTCTGGTAAGATCATGAAGCTCTCCTGAAAGTTATGTCAAAATAGGTGAGTGAAAGAGAGGTGCATAGAGACAAACAACGTTGCTGCACCATGGTCACTGGTCATTATTCATGCCAGAATAATCTGGTCGCCTTCTAATATAGAGTGACTCCATCACTGGATAAGGGAAATGCTACAGATGTTGTTTATCTGAACTTCTGTAAGTGAATATCAATACAGTCTGGAGGTTGAATTGATTGTGAGCAGCCCTGAAGAGAAGTACTTGATGATACTGGTAGGTGAAAAATTGGATATAAGCTGCCAATGTACTCTTGAAGCCCAGAAAACCAAGCATATCCTGGGCTGCAAGGACACAGAGTCGTGGCCAGCAGTCTGATAGAGGTGATTTTTTCATCTCTTATGAGACCCCACCTGGAGTATTGCATCAAGTTCTGGGGCCCACAACAAAAGAAAGGCATGGACCTGTTAGAGTGTATCCTGATGAGGTCAATGCAAATGATCAGGGGGCTGGAACACCTCTGCTGTGAAGGCAGGCTGAGAGTTGGGGTTGTTCAGCCTGGAGGAGAGAAGGCTCCCAGGACATCTTATTGTTGTCTTCCAATATGTAAAGAGGGCTTACGAGAAAGCCAGAGGGTGATTTTATATAAGGGCCTGTAGTGACAGGACAAGGAGCAAGGGTTTTATACTGGAAGAGATTAGGTTTATCTTGGACATAAGAAATAAGGTTTTTTTGATGAGGGTGGTAAAACACTAGAACAGGTTGCCCTGACAAAAGGATTTATCAATGGAGTAAATTTGGGAGTGTTAGGAGTCTGATCAACCTGATCTAGTGAAAGATGTCCCTTCCTACAGCAGAGGATTGGACTAGATGGATATCTTTAAAATTTCCTCTCAACCCATTCTTTGATTGCCTGATTTTATAAACCCATGCCTCTTGGGGTATTAAATTGCAGAAAATTTTCAAAATTTCTCCTGGAAGTCTGAAATTATGGTTGTTTTTAGGTTATATGCAACCAGATAGCTCAGTTTTTGAGAAAGAAACCTGTGGATTTCATGGAGTTATGTTATTTCTGTCCAGAAGACAGTGAAGCAATGATGAACCTTGGAAGCACCAATGTTTTAAGAAGTGATTGTTCTATTTCCATATAAAAACTTAGTGTTTAGAATGAGTTATGGTGTCCAAAAATCTAGTATTTGATGATCCTTCAGCCAGAATTTAGGAGGGAGGAGAATTCAGAAAGCAGGATTCCTCATGTTTTGGCAGTGGCCTTACAGAAACCACTGCAACAGAAAAGTGTGTCAGATATAGTAGCAGTGGTAATTTCATGAAGAAGGGTAAGTTCTTGCATTTTTCAGTCAAACCAAACTAATAATCCATTATGATAGGTCAATAAAAAATCTTGATCATTTTTGCCTATCTGTTTTTTGTAATTACTCAGGGTGAAGTCCAGCATCACTGTCAAATTGGTATTTGCTCATCTGTCCCTTCCTTATATTCACTTTATTGGATATTTTTAAAATGTACTTTTAACTTCATTTTTCCATGTGTAACAGTAGGGGTATATGGAATAATTTCAGAAATATTTTTAAAGTAGAAATATTAGTGTTTAAAATAAAACAAAAAAGCAATTCGCTAATACATCATAAATCCACAAACTATTATGTTGTCTCTTCTTCATGGCCATTTAATTTTGCATGCACATAACCAGTGTTTTACTAACAGTACCAAGGGTTCCATATGTAAGACATTATTCACAGTATGTTTCCTGTTATTTTGCATACCATTATTCCTGGTGAAAATAGTGTTTTGGCCTCAGGAGAAATATTGCAATTGAATGCACAGCAATATGTTTTTAGTATAGGGGCCATGATACTGTGACTTAATTTTTTTTTCTTTCTTTAAAAAAATCTCAGCAATCAAGACAACACAGCCAAGATACAAAAATGCAAAGATGTGGCAAAAAAGGAAATATTTTCAATGTTTGTTTGCAAATAAGATGCGTTAAGTGAAATGAGAGAAGGAGCTGCCCTTTTCTGATCAGCATGGTTACGTGGACATTCTATAAATGTTTCTGGAAATGGATTTACATAGTTTTAATATAAGTATTTATTTTTGGAAAGAGACGGGCTGAGCCAAAAATTATTGTAATTAAGTTGATTGAAATGTTGAGGATTAGCACAACGAATAAAAATTAAACTAGTTTCAACTATATGCTGTATTTTTTGCCAACAGATTATGTCATGTCATTGCAAAGGTGTGATTCATCGTATTCTATTCCAGTTCCCTCATGTAGCAAAATGAATCATAATTAGCACTAATGACAATGTTAAATCTAGTAATTTGAGTGACTGGTAATAGAAAGTATCCAACCCACAGAAATCTATACTGTTACCTATTAAAGATTATATATACTAGGCTCATCTAGATTATGATCAAACAAGCAAAGTTTCACATTAAATTGAACTGGGAAAAAATATGCCATCAAGTCTTAAAAAAAGAAAATGAATAAATTAAATTCTTTAACACGCAATATTTCTATTGTAAGAGCTTAGAGTATATTCCGTGGAACACTGAGTGTCCAAATTCATATAAGATCTGCATGTCCAAGCATTCCCATCCTCAGAACTTAAGAACATCACTATGTTGTTACTTCCTTTTTGGAAGCCATGCTCTTTCAAACAAGTTCTAATTACCTGCAGTGAAATTAGTGGGAATTATTCACCTCTGTTAATATTCAATCTGAATAGGATGCAAATGCCTACAAATCATATACATGATTAAACCACCATTCTGCTAATGTCCCTAAGTGTACTAAATAAGGTCTCATCTCCTTTCATCCCACCATCAGATGCCCAACCATCTTTTGTTAAGGCAGCTTGAGTTTGCTGAGTCATTTAATCATGAAATCCTGCTTGGAATGACAGATAGTAACAGTTACATTATTGTGGACTGTGGGATGAGGTCAACTCTTCACTAGAAAATATGCCAAAAGCAGCATTAATTGTATGTAGATCTCAGATAACCATTTGACATGAAAAAAAGATTGGGTGCAATTGGTTTGGAAGCACAAGCTCTATCTCCTGTTACCAGTCTTTGAAACCAAACAATTCCTTTCTTCTGTGGTTTCTTCAGTAAAATACTGCATTTATTTTATCTTTGATGTGGAAAAGATCACTGTGTTATTTTCCCCCAAAATTTACATATTGAACTTTAGACCATTTTCAAATTGGCTACAGAGCTTAACACGTTGTATGACACTCTTGGCTAAGCATATCCATTTAGTAAAGTCACTTCATGCAGTGATTGTGAAGTTTACTGGAGTTTCACAGAAAAGATTGGAAACTGCAATAGAGTGATAGAACCATGGAATAATTAAGGTTGAAAAAGACTTCCAAGACCTCTGAGTCCAACTTTTAACCCAGCACCACTGTGCTCACCTCTAAATCATATTCCCAAGGGCCACAGTTTTTCCTAATATTCCATCTAAACCTCTCCTGGTGCAATTTGATTCTATTTCCTCTCATCCCATCACTTTTGTTTTGGGAGAAGAGACCAATGACCCACACATCACTACAAACTCCTTTCAGGTAGCTGTAGACAGTGAAAACGTCCATCTGAGTCTCCTTTTCTCCAGGCTATTTGGCTGGCTCATTTGGCTGGGGTTAAGGTACAAAAATTTCTTGAACCCTGAAGACCTTCTAAGACAATTGCCTTCTTTTTCATATTGTTCCATAGGAATATGTTGTATCAACAACATATCCTATATTAGATATATTAGATATATCCAATGTATCTAATTCACGTTTGTTTTCAGTGTACATCTTGAGACAATGAATAATGTGCACAGGCAAAACCACAATTTCAAACTCAAAATCAGTGTAAACAATCTGAACTGCAGGCTGTAATCAGGATATGTCTTTGAGCTCAATACAAAGAGAAGCAAGGACAGAAAGATATCAACTTGCTTGAGATTTTTTCCTTCTAATCACAACTTTGTCACACACATCCTGCAACCAAATAACCAAAAAGATTCCTCAAAGGGCAAAATGGAACTTTTATTAAGAAGAAATGTTGAGTGACCAAGGATAAACAAATAAATCAGACTGGATAAAATGTTGGAGAACATTCTGCACAGCTAGAGGAAAGCACAGATTATCGGAAAGTAAAAGCGAATGAACTTAGATGTGAAATATACCACACTCATTTAACTTAAACAAAAAATAGGAAATGATTTGGCAAAGGCAGTAAAACCAAGAAGAAAATTTTACTCTGCTTCGTTCTTTTCTTATTTTACTGGCTTTTGGTTTCTAGCTAATCCATTTGGTATTAAGTTCTTAAATTATTGCCTTGTACCTTTTTAATACCAAAGAATAAAACTATGTTAGAGAGTTTTTTCACAACCCATATCATACGCCTGAAGTATTTGTTCAAGAAATATCTAAAAAAGCTTTGAAATAACTAAAATGAATCCCATATGTTTTGTTTAAATATACTAAAAGAGAGCTTTTTTTCCCCAATCTAAGAGAACATCTGTACTTTATAATAGTTTTGTGTGTGTGTGATACCAGGCTGTTTTTCATGCAAAATTGTTAGTCCAGCATTATATTGTATATTCTTTAAAAGTAGTAGTGCATTTCAAATTATTTTGTTGAAATTAGCCTTAAATTGATGGCTTTCTTTTTGTTCTTTTTATGTTTGTGTTTAATTTTTTCCAATAATTCTTGAAGATCACTGTGCATTAATAGCTGCGGGGCATAAAGAGAATAGAGGAAATTAGCTGTCACCCACAGCCAGTGATTCTGTGTTCTTATAAACATAAAGGGCTAAATTGTCTTTTATGTTGACCATGCATGCAGATCATGTCATTTTCATTAAAAATTAGACATCATGCATACTATTGTTGATAGAGATGTTTGAACTATAATGGTCTTAAAACAAAGACTAAACTCTTTTGGTATTGTTCTATTCAAGTTTGGATTTTATTATTGAAATATGCAGTTGTATATGAATCTAAATTGAATATTCAGTTACATATTTTTTCAGATATTTACAATATTTCTGTCAATGTTTTAGTGCTCTGTGCTCACAGTATGAATTAAGTAATTTATAAACTGATAGAGGCTGGTTTTAATAAACTTTCTATTACATTTATTTACTTTGATTTTATTTGTTACAGTTTGAGTTTTGGCCTTAAATTTACAATCAAATGTCAATTAAGTGCTTACTAGTACAGACATATTAATAAGTTACTGTAATCAGTCATAATTGCCTTAAGCATTCAAGTAAGTGCTATATGATTATTTTGCTTTGTATCAAATTGTAGTATGATTATATCTTTGTCTACACATCACTAGCGGGATGGCACAATGTAATACAGAATTTCCTCCAGCTCTGCTGTATTCTGTTGATATTGCCATTTTACTTTGTATCATTCCTTTCCCAGTGTTTTCTTTGCCCAGCAGCTGATTACTTTGCTGGTAGTTGGTCCTTTAGAAACATCTTGTCCGAATTATCATCCTCGTTGTCTTGTGTCTGTTTAGAAAACATCTTTTACACCTCAAGGCACTAAAACATACTTTCACTGATCAAACATTCTTATCATAGCACAAAAAAACTGTATTAGTTGGATTAACAACAACAACAAAAAAGAAATACCTTGCACAGCCCTCAGTACTGACCTTTTTGTTTCTCTGTCCATCTTTCACAGTGTAATTTGACTACTGATCTTATTTAAATCTAAGTGAAGCTTTAGTTTTTATAGCAATAGAACTTCTCCAAAATTGACAGGTTGCATAAATGATTAAGCCATTCTGTTTCATACAGAGCTCTGCAATATTCTTGATTACATCCTTCCTTGAGTTTTTGTCAGTCAACAGTCAAACAACACAGATGTGCATTTATAGAACTGTATCGGGACAACAGACTGATTTGGAGATTATATGGCAATGCATATACTCACACCATTACATTTATTGCACACTTATTTCCTAAATTACACCAGGCATCTGCTTGCTCTTGACACTTAAACAGATTATAGGATAATATTTAATTAAAAATTGTAACAATTGATGCAAATTGTACCATATATATATATATATATATATATATATATATATGTTTACGTAAGTTCACATAAGTGAACAGAAGCACATCTACCAAGCTAGTTAAACTCTCAAGAAGTTCTAGTTTCCCAATAGGGTTTAATCAATGTCCATAATCCTTACAAGCAGTATGCTCAGCAGCTGTTGACTTTTACTCAATACCATGGAGGTCACCAGACAACCTAGGGAACTCTCCACCTGACATCCATGCTGTTTTCTAGAGGCAGAAGTTGGCTGATTGACTGTCTTCATCAAAGCCAAGTTACAGAACCTTGTTTGGCTCTATCAGTTGCCTTTGCAAAAGCTATTGTACAGGAATTACATATATTTACATACATTTGCATTGGAATGGGATATCTTAACCTAAAATATTTAACATAACAATAAACTAAACCCATGATTTTTATTCTATAAAGTACTTTTCAAATAAATATTAGCTCCTTATGCAGCTAAGGACTGACATTTCATAGTTCACACATGGCAGAAAGGCAGCCTGACTATTAGCTTTCTAGCCTTCTGAGGGTAGCACCCTGTCTGAATGCTCATTGCTGGCTGGCTCCATCTCCTTTTCACACATTTAACAACTGTCTTCTAAATCTACAGAAGGGTATGGTTCAGTTTTTACTGAACTTTTACTGTTGTTTATGCATAGTCAGGAGTTGGAAGAAAATCGGGTACTAATTTTTTTTTACTGTATATAAAGCTACCTAACTCTTGACCTAGATCCCACACTTTTTCATAGGGGAAAGGTGGGTAAGTAGGTAAAAATATCCCTTCAGGTCTGCAAGCAACAAATACTAGTAGCATAAGAGAATTTTAACAGTTACAAAGTCATTAAAGTACTGATAATATTTTTGTGTGATTCAGACTGAGTTATTAGTGTCTTTTCATGACTAACCTTTGAGATATACAAATTCTGTCATTATAAAATTACTCATTTTCATCAAAGAATCAATCCACAATATGAGACATTGATGCAAATAAGGCACCATTTCAGTATTTACATCTGTTTCATAAAGAGTTTTCAAGTTTAGGATAATTTTGATATATTAATATCTTTTAATTGCAAAAATAGAAGGGGCAACATCATTCTAATTAAGTTAGTATCTCTTGAGTGCTGAAATAAATTTATATTTGGTAGTTCAGAGAAGAGTGTTAGAGAAAGTTCTGATAAGGTAACTAGCACAAAAAAAGACACCCAATTTTAATTAGCAAAATATTGTGGAGAAATAAATCTTAAATCATAGAATGATTTTGATTGGAAGGCACTATAAAGATCATCTAGCTCTAGAACTCCTGCCAAAGGCAAGGATGTCACCCATTAGATAACATTCCTCAGGACCCCATCTAGCCTAGCCTTGAACACTTCCAAGAACTGGAAGATTTCAAAATATGTCAAAAAAATTCTTTTCTGAGGAATCTTTTAGAAAATACAAAAACAGGCATAGAAAATTATAAAGTATGAGTAAAACTGTGTGTATGATTAGAAAATTATGATTTTAATAAGACATGTTCTTGTGCAGTATTGGGAGATATTTTCACAGGGAACTGAAGATATTGTAAATCTGAGGTTAGTCTAAGGTATTACAAATAGTGAAAAGCAGCTAGCTCTGTACTGTGTGAAACAGCTATAATTAAACTCTGGCATGCCTCAAACCTAGGTAGGCATATTGTCAACAAAAGTACTAAAAGGCAAATTGTCTAAATATGGAATCCATTCGATATCCACTAGTGGTAAACAAATATTAAGAATTTCTTTCCCTTTTTCTTTTCAGAAAAAAAAAAAGTGCACAAAATTAATACTTTTCTTTGTGTCTGGGAAAGTTGGAATTAGCAATCAGGTAAAAACTAAAGGTCTGCCTCTGAGAGATCGTCTCTGCCACTGAATCTTTACTCAAGTAAGGCTTGGGTACTTAGGGAGGTGATCCTGACAGGAAGAAAAATCAGTATCCAGTAATATTTTAAAACTACAGAAGTCATCTATTTTTTCCAAAAATATTTTGTGATGCATTGAATACTTGAGGTCTTTGACCAACTAACGGATTGTTTTCAACACCAAGGTATTTACTTGTAAAACATGTTCTGGAAATATCCTAGTTTATAAATAGTTCTAACTACTATTTTGCACTGCCAGAAATTAAATAAACTTTGGGAAGACTTTTGGAATCACCGTCAAGTGAGGAAAGTCTCAAGGTAATAATCATGAGATACATATCTCTCATGAGATATTCATGAGAGTGTGAGGAATTCTGTTATTGCTAATATTTAGTAGGTTGTCCCTTAGGTTTCAAATTCCTCATATCTATTAAAAGGAACATTTTTTTAATCCTGTTTTCTCTCTGAGGTATAAAGACTGACCCATCATAAACATCCACTGTTTTGGCTACATGGTAGTTTGATTTTTCATCTGTAAAAGCCTGACAACATTGGACTGCTAGGATATCAGGGTAACAGTCCTAAGGTTCCTGATGCTAAGATAATGATAGGAAATTTTCTATTGTAAATTTTTTTTATTTAACACAAAAAATATTGTGTTTCATAGAAAGGCATTACCAAATCATGGATTTAGATATTACTGTCTCTAGAAAAATCTTCCCAAATTTCAAAAATTTACAAACCTCTGAAAAATTAGCATGGACTGTCACAGGTGAAAAAATACAGAATGCTAACAGATGGCAGACAGTTGGATATATGGGAACAGGGAGGAGGCAGGTATGCCCCAAAATGAACTTTGGTGCTTTTGAAGAAGATTGTCGTTCATTTGCTGCAACAGGAAGGCGATGATTTTAAACTTTGAAAACAGTGCACCTTGCAAGGTGAAGCAAAACAGCATGTCCTAAATTCTCCAATTAATAAAGAGATATGAGAAAGAACTATCCATTAGAAGACTGATCATGCATTGCACTTCTGCATGTAGACTATTTAGCCCAGAAAATCCATGGCCGAGGGATCAAAGAGATGGCTTCAGAAAAAGGAATAACTGTTACAGCAAACAAGAAGAGAGACTGGAACAAGAAAGTGGGAGCCCTGGCAGGAGAAAAATTCATGTAGTTGAGTAAGATCATGTATTTTGGAGAGATGCATGGAGATGGACATCATGGGACACCAAAAGATCTTTATTGGTGACATCTAAGATTGGATTGGTGAGAAGCTCCAGAACACAAACTGACACCATCAGCCTCTATCTCTCTGTGAGGATGGGAAGTCAAGACCTTGGGAATATAATTGAGCCAGAGTGCATTATCAAGTGTGTAAAACTAATAAATGGTGTAACAGCTCTAATCAATTTGGTACTTAAATAAACCCCAGTAACTCCAGTAAGAAAGGAAGTGTTCACCTATGGCAATAGTAACTGAATCCTGCCATGAATTTGGTGTTTGCCCTGTTTCTCTCACAAAGTTTCTATGGACAAGAAACAGCTTCAAGTCGCTATGCAATGTGAGCCAAGTTAATTAAACCAAGTTTTCAGGTTATCTGAAGTTATGTATCCTTCATTTCAGGGAGGAAAACCAGTAATATTTAATCTACAGTATAGATTAACTGGTGGGCCTGTGTACCATCTCTATAAAGTGCAATGCAATAGTGAAGAGCTTCAAAAATCAGATTCTGAGGTCTCAAACTGGCCTTCTAAAATTATTGTCTAATTCCTTTTGACTAAATTTCAGATAATTTGGTATATTTATTTTTGACCAAAATAGATGAAGCCACCCTGTACTGAAATTCTCATGACTTCTAATCACAGGAAATACATTGGCTAACACTTTGAAATAGATGTATACAACATTAATGAGTGGCCACAGAAGTAGTGGAAGTCATCATTTGTGACCACAGAACAGAATGTGGACAATGCACACGCAGTAAGGCCTACTGTCAACCAATAGTAGTGAGAATGCAAATGTTGAAGAGGCTCATTGCCAGGGATTGTCTTGGATGCAGATAAAATCGGGTCACTGAGGGTGATTTAAGTATGTGATATTACCATTCGGGTTTGCATGCTATTCTACATATGCACAAGTTACCTAACTTTTCTAAATTTTGAGTATTCCTCAACCTGAACAGCATTCTTTTAACATAAGCCTTGACTTTCACATAAATTTTTTTTTAAAAGATTTTCAGTTTCAAAGTTGCATGATAGACACTTCACTGCGCATTTCTGAAAGCAACATTGATTATTTTTGTTAACACTCAAAGGTTACCACTTTACATTAAAGGAGCTTTAAATGACAGACTTATATGCAGTTTAGAAGTTTATCAATTTCCTGAGAATACTGGGTACCTCAGTTGTTCTTGCTTTTCTTCTGACAGATCTTCAAGTCTTTTCCATAGTGGATACATATACAATTCTTGTTGCATCTGTGCCTTCTGAGAAAGGTTATAATTTGAGTACTTATGACTTCACTCTACCTTGCAACACATTGTTTTCCAGCTCCATTGCTTTCGTAATAGCTTCCTCATCTATCTAAGTCAAAAATGTTCTAGATTAACTAATTAATTTAGAAGAATTTACCAGCTGAATTTTGACAGACATGTGTGAAATAAATGTGTGAGCATCTATGTAGATGGTTTTGTCTGACAATAATCCAGAGCTGCACCTTTTCCAATGGTAAAGCAGCAGCAGGAAGATTGTGCTGTGCCTTGAGTCTTGGACTACAAATTAAGCTGGATTTAAACTTCCTTAGGCTGTGTCTATGTGGGATATTAAAATAACTTACATTTAGCGAGAAAGCTGGAATCTGAAGAGCAGCTGAGTGACCATTGCATTTGCCTCTTTCTCCTACAATGTCTTTCAAGTATGTAAGGAATGCTTCAGATGGTTGTGTCTGCAGACATAACATGTCCAGATTTGGTCTTCAGGCACAGCAGCAGGCAACAAACCTCAAAAACAAGGCATGTATCTCAGACAATCTGCAACATATAGTCCTCTGAGGCTCACAAGCAGAAGGTGTCTTAATGACCAGAGGTGTTGCAGTTCTAGAGGTTTCAAAAGCCGCTGCCTAAATTAGCTCTGTTAGTTCTAATTAGTTTATTCTGCATTCCGTATGTCATCTGCCGAATACTCAAGTCTTGTCCCGAGTATCAGATCCCACTGAGCTATACTCACCTATACTTCTGAAAGGAAACCATGACAGGAATCAAAACTCAAAATCATGAGAATATATATGAGGAATGTTATATCAAAATTCTGCCTTTTGGCAAGTCTGGTGACCTTGTTCTTTAAGAAGACTTTTTATCAATACTCCATATTTGTAGTCCTTGGAATTTTAAACTAAAGCTTAAAAATAGGACAAAAATAAACCTTAAAAGTTGAAAAAAATGTGCACACAGCCAAGTGTTAGGGAAAAATTATTGTCTCAACTCATATGACTGCCATTGCTAAACCTTTTCAGATGGTTCTGTCTGAGGTCCTTCTTTACATTCCATTTGATTTATCCAAGCACAGGAAGAACTCGGGGTATGTGAAAGTGCAGCAAAATATTAATTAGGTCTAGGCAGAATAGTAAGTTCTGATCCATTCAATTCAGGTCAAGCTTGACCCTTTTTTTAGATGAAGTGAAAGACTATTAGAAGTTCTCAGGTGTGGGAAGGTTTTGTATCACTGTTACAGTGCTATAACACTAAAAGATCCTCTCCAAGATGTAAGTCTGGAAGCTTCTGCAAACTAACAGCCTATCTGGGAGGAACAGCTCCTGAAAGCAAAAATGAAATTCAGTGTTCTTTCTCGTGTAATCCTTAGCCTTCCCTGCCAAGACTCCCACTACTGTGCCCACAATCATTCCTTGTGATAGTGCTACTTATAACACAAGTCACTCAACAGCCGTCAGAGGATAATTATTCTCATGTACACATGACAGATCTGAACTGGCAGCCATGACATGAAATTCACTATCTTGTGTCACCAATCCCCCAAGCAGGCCATTTCTGACTACAGACTAATGATACTACTAAAGAAGGGGGAAGAAAGATTTTTTTATTAGTATTTTTGTGGGCTTTTTCCTGAAAAACAAATTTCAGTACTTGGCTTATAAACCTCTGAAATCTGAGTTTATCATATGCGAAATAACACTACTGCCTCACGTGCAGGAAGATTACTGCTTTTTTTTTTTAAATCTAGTTACTGTGAAAGTGTTTATGACCATTTGTTTCTAAAGTGCAGTGTCACATAGCAGTCATTCTCTTTATTAAATTAATTTATATTCTCTGATTCTTGGGTGTAATCCATAGGACTCACACACAGCTGACCTGATAACACTGAGATTGAAAATATTGAAATATTTCAGATATTTTTAACTATTTGTTTTGAAGCCCAGTCCATATAATGCCTCTATTAATCTGCACCAAAGATTCTTTCTTACAACACATCAGACCACAGAGCACATATGATATTCCAGGCTCCATACCCAGTTCTTGCAGAATTATTCTTTGAAATTTATAAAAGGAAATCCAGTTCTCTAAAACTGATTTATTTCATATGCAGAATCTAGCAGAACTTCCCCCCTTTTTGCCATTTATTTGGCTGGGAGTTAAGTCTGTTTCCTCTAGTGCTTCTTTTTTTTCTTTTTTTTTTTTTTTTCAGAGTTTACATTTTTCAAGCAAAAATTGCAGCTTGGTATACTTCTTTTCCCATCTCTTTATGGTAATTATAGCTAATGAAACTGTTGAGTTCTACTGGGCTCCTTTTTTGTTGGTTTGTTTTTTTTTTTAACTTGTGTGGTCTACTGGAAAATAAGAGTTTATGTTATGCCAAAAATGTCATTTCACTGTTTTGATTGGTTCAGAATTAATTTTTTTTCCTAGGGTAGTAAGAAAATTCAGCCCAAAAGCATGTTAATAATTGTAGTAATAACCAAAAAAGAAAACTGCTTTACTTCAGCATTAAAATTCATCTTCAGCGGCTTTGTTCTGTAATAACTAGGTCATCAGTTTAGGTGCTCCTGCTTAAAATGCGTTTAGCATCCATATGTATTCCCTCACCTAGAGGCTTGATATTTTTAATGAGATTATATCAAGGAATGTGAAGACTGGAGAGCGGTAACATCGTTTTCGTGTGTAATTCCCAGAACTCTGATCCATTTCAGGGAGGCAATTAAGACTGCTGACTACAATAAATGATACTAAGAGATTATGGAGGGTTTTTTTCTGCATGAATACATAGTTTAAAAAATAATTTAGGTTTATTTAACATAAAAAACACCTCCAGAGGGGGGATTTTTTTTTTCAATTTCAATGATTGTAGGGAATATCTCTTCCGTCATTTATCTGTAAGGATCCATGGTGTATTCTTGCAATAAAGGATAACTTTGAGATGCTTTGACAAAATATGTGTATTTTAGTTTTATATAATTTCCTTTGTGCTGTTCATTTCAAAATATCCATTTAGTACTGGAGGAACTGAGCATCTGCGGTATGTATTTGGGGGGGAGGGGTGTGTGTTTATTTGTGAAGGGGTTTTTTTCATTTTATTTTTTTTTCCTCTGTGGAGACCAATAGTCTGAAGTAGCATTTAGATCAAAAGCTTCATGGGGATTAACCCTTGTCTTGTTACTGCTGACCACAAAAACTACATACAGAAGAATACAGAAGAAATGCTAAAAACAAATACACTGGAATCAAAAGTTTGTTGTCTTGAAGAGTTAATTCTGGCAGAGAGGTGACCTTTATCCCTACGTACTCAGTCATTTTTTTTTTTTTTATCAAACCTCTCCAAAGGGACTCATCATATGCAGGGCTCTATGAAGAGAAAAAGAAGAGCATTGTCCTTATCACCTCCTTCCAGAAAGTGGCAGAGTAATAGGACTTTGTAAGGCGAAATGAAGCCCAGTCTGATGGCTGCTGATTAAAAATTGACTCTGCCACATCAAAGAAGAGTTGAAGGTGAAAATGATGATCACTTCCCTCTCCCAGGGACCCTGCACCATTTCTTTTATTCAACCTTGAAAGGTTCTTTCTGAATAAGATAATATCCCTCGAGTCCATTCTGGCTAGGCGGCATGGGAAAATGTAGATCAGTATGCCTATTCTCTATGAAAAAATAGGATTTTGTTAATGACATAGCAGTCTAAAGTGATGGCTTGTATATGGTAAATGCTGAGAAATTAATTATAAAATGCCTCTTAGACTATAGATCAAATTAATTGCTAGTATACATCTACTAAAAAGACCACTGTAAACTCAAACTGCATTTCCTGCCTTGTTGCTGGAGATTTCTGTACTTGAAATACACTCTGTCCTCCACTGTCTTTTTTGGTTTTGCTTATTTTATTGCAAAATTTTTAGTAAAGGTGCCATCAGTGAAATAATATCATTGAAATATAAAATTTTATGATGGGTCTAATGCATGTGAATACCTGTTTTCTGATATATAAATATACACAGCAAGAAAGAATCTGTCACTCAGGTATATGATCTATGCAGAAAATATGTAGGCAGGGAGAATAAAAAATGCAAGTATATGCACACATGAATGCTCAGAAAGATACATAGCTGTGATATAGTGCATGATACTTTATTTCCACTAGTTAATGTGTCTGGCAGGCAAAGGTAGAAAATTCACAGACAAGATTATATGAAAAATATTCCTCTCTATTTTAGGTTTTAGGTTTATACCTTATGCCAGCAATTCCAGAGAAATGCAAACTTTTTAATTCAGGGTACCAACGGATCATGCATATATCTAAACAGACCAACAGGCTGCTCAACTGATAGCACAGCACCCCAAAACACATAGTTTGAGTAACAATAACAAGAACGGTCTTCCATGGAAAAGAACTTGTACAAAAACCAATTTTACACATATGCCCACCCCCTCCCTGCACTTCCCACTGGTCTGCTGCTCTTGAGGATCCACAGAAAATGAGTAGAAGTAATGCTTCAGCCTGAAAAGAGTGTATTAAAACCTTGACAAAAGTAGAATAATGTGGCCCACACATAAGAAAAGGTTCATCCCATGATTGGCAATGCCCACTATTTTCATGTATATCTAATTATCTACACCCAAGTGCGTCTATCTGTCAAATAGATTAAAAAAAAAATCTTCTGCAATAAGATAATGCATACATTTAATGCTATAATGTGTAAAGGCTTTACGGTATGTATGTTTGACATGTATGAATTACACAGTAAAACGTAAGTTATTTATTCATGCTCATGAATGACACAAATATCATCCTGTTGAGATTGGTGCAATTAGAACAAACAAGTGATTATGGCAGAACAATGGAAATAACATGGTAATGACATCAAAACAGTGAGAATAGCAATAACACCCTCCCCTCATCACTGTCATCTGTGTCTTCTGCTGATTCTTAGAAGAAAAGATTTTACTAAGATATTGCTTGCTCGGTATTTTTGCTTTTATTTCCTGCTGTAACTATGCAGTTATCTATTGAATACAAGGTGAAATGTATAGAAAAAAAAATAAAATGTTTTTTAGCTTCTTTTTCCAGTGGACTTTGTTACAGAGTATATCCAATTTGAACAATGCAGAAAATCAAGTGCAGTGGAGAGAATTAATGATCAAGAGATTGTTTATTGCAAATTAAATTTGCTGTACAAATATAATGATTTTTATCTTAGTGAGTTCCCAATCTTTTAATAAGCTTTAGTGTAATGAATATGAGCTCATATTCTTAAAAATTCCTTTTCCCCCTTACTAATTTAATCAACATTTTAAAATGTGCTGATGTCCCAATCACCTAGGGCTGCATTATTAGCATGGTACTTACTTTAAACAGCTTCTCTAAAGTGATTGAAGAAAACAATTTATACAAGGGTTACCTTTAATAAGAATAGAAAAGCAAGCATAGCTTGTTTGCCTCATTAAGGCCAACTTTTGATCTTCGAGTGTTATAAATAGAATGTATATCATTTGGTTCAACAGCCTCTGTCATGTACTAATGCATATGTTAGGGGAGAAGGGAGAACCTTATGTATGAGTTATTTATAAAAGTAACAGATATTTAACAAGGCATATGTTAGATCAAGAAAGAAGTAAAAATTTGTGTGCACGGGGTGGGGGGTGGTATTATGTTTCTATTACACGGCTACGTGCAGTAGTTCCAAAACTTGGTTTTGCTTAATGAGTGAGCCTATGTGTGTGAGCAACCTGATGAGGCCTGGGTTATATAAGATCTGTGTATTTACAAGGGTACGTGCAGCCCTCTTTGTCATTGGCAATATAAGAGATAATGTTGATAGATGCACAGAAAATTCTTTGAAGATATCAGCTGGCAAGACCACCTTTTTTTTAATTCAAGCTTGTTTAAATATGGGCAGTGAAGCAATCTTCTCAAGGAATCAGGTGGGAACATTTCAAAAGTCTGACTTTTATAGATGTATGCATGGACATGCAGAGCTACTTGTTTAAATAAGTTGAATATTAAGCATAAAATAATTGAAGGAAGAATTATGACAAACCAAAAAACAATTAAATAACCTCTGGCATACCTTTGCCAATTCTTATGTTTTAGGTCTAAGGGCATTTTGCTCATACTGGACTACTGCTGTTTTTGAATAAAACATTCAGTCCACAGTATGCAGTCCTTTGAAGAGATAAAGTCATTCAGCACTTTCCAGAATCAGACCTATTTTCAGGAAGAAAGTTGTTCAATATCCGTGTACAGGAAAGTTTATATTCCTGTATAATTAATCCCTTGAGCTCTGAGGTACTGAGTTGATTTTATTTCTGAGAAGGTAGCTCCCATACTCTCTCGCTTTGGGCATTTTCTTTCCTGGAAAATATATATTGCAAATGTTTCTTTTGAAAATGTATACAAACCACAGAAAATTTCAGGCTAGGTGAGGTTTTATATTGAGGATTTTCCTGGTTTTATTTGGGATACAGTTAATTTTCTTCTTAGTAGCTAGTACAATGTTGTGTTTTGGATTCAAAATGCAATAAAAATACAATTACGAGGTTTTGCTACAGCTTCAAATTTATTGGGACAATTCTATTTTTAGTGGCCATGGGATTAACTATTAGGAGGCCAGAATGCACTTCCCTTTTATAGGACATGAACATATAAATATGGCAGCCTCCCTGAATCTTAGTAGTGACTGATACATTGGAAAGTGCTGCATTTTCCCCTCAGGCTGTTAAAAGCAACAAACCAGTAAACCTTTGACAATTTTCTTTCTAAATAAAGCCATTTTTTTTCAAGGAAATGGGAGCCCAAGATTTTAAACTGGTTTAATTTTAATTACCAAATCTGTTTTAGGAATCCATCATCATTCATCCTATTCCATCAACATTCCATAACAGCACATTGAGCTACCCACAATATTCCTTCCTACTCGTGCTCTCTTGCTTCATTCCAAGACAAGCAGAAGTCAGAAATGAGAAGTGGGACAAGCTGAGCCACTGTCTAAGATGTTAAACAGAAGTTGTTTAATGAGCCAGCAAAACCTATGAGACTTCAGGATGATTGGACCCTTGGGAAACTTGCAAACATATGAAGGGTTAATATTTAAATAGACTACAGAAGTTCAGTGTGTATAACATAATATTTTATATAACAAGGCAGATTTGCAGGCTCTGCTCCTTTGCAGTTTCAACACATTTCTCTGCAAAGTAGCTTGTCATCCTTATTTCATCATCAATTATTAATTTGCATTTTATTTTACTGTTTCCAATTTGTTAAAATTAAATTTGGCTATTTGCTGAAATAATTCTAGATTAAAAGTTATTTAATTCACAGACTATCTTGTTCTCATGTTAAAAAAAAAAAATAAAACAAAAAACTGGTAAGTAATGTTTTCTTTAAGCACTACTTTGTGCCAGGGAATGGTGAGGTTGTCATGAGTTTCACAGTTTTTTATAAATGCCAGCAAATGCCTGTACAGTCTGACTGCACTATGGCGTTTGCAATACGGACAAAGTGGTTGAGTTCAGTACCTACAATAATACCTTGCTGTGTACCTCTAAGAGCTTTCTTGGCTTGTTGGCTTGTCTACCTGCTCATGAGACTGCCATAGATTATGGAAAGTGTATGTTCCTGAGCATGTTATCTCTATGGCCATTCATGGCATATTTTTTGTTGAGGATGGGGAAGAGAGAAGATAGGAGGAAGAGCTTTATGAAAGAGAGGAAACTGCAACAGATGTACATATACATTGCATATGCCTGAACAGACTGGGGAAAAAAAAACAGATGTTTAGATATTTTGATTGAAAATAGCAGGGAGGAGTTTAAGGGTTTTTTTTTTTTTCATCTATACTTTTACATTTTACATTTATGTTTTCATAAACATAAAAATACTACTAAATTAGATATAACTGAATGATTAGCTGGATAAGAAAGCTATAACCAACATTGCGTGAAATATAGCAGGAAATAGAGCATCAACAGAATCAGTCTTGGGCTGGTAAAATCAATTTATACATGACATTAAAATATACACAACTCTCAACTAAAGCTGTACAAGTAGGGTTTTGTTTTGGTTTCCCACAGGATGAACAATTAGGTTGGTGTCTTTACTGCTACCAAGTTGTCAAATGTACAGATCGTTTAGACTTCGGTTTAATACAGTTTGGAACTGAAATGTGGACTAGGCAAAAGCTCAAGTTTGGTGCTCATCTCTCTAAGACAGATGTGTGTATGCAGGCTGGAAAATTGCAAAGGTCTATGTCTTAGAGCACACAGCTACAACACAGCTGTCTCACAGCAAGGCTAGAACACCTCTCTCTGTCTGTGGGAATCAGTTGCTGCCATCTCTTGAAACCATAATAACAATCATCCAATGAGGACTGTGCTGTGTTACAGATGTCTCAGCTGTCTTCATTGGAGGTTGGAATTGTGTCCAAGGAAAGCCTTGGAATAACCACATTGCAGAACAAGAAAACTGCCTCCTCCACCTCCCCTTGTTTCTCATAGATCACTGTGCACAATGCAAATTATTTATATCTGCCCTTCTCTCAATCAGCCACAGACTACTGTAAAAACTGCAACTGTATTTGCAGACCTACTCTGGAAAAAATGTCTCCTTTTAGGAGATTATTATTGTTGTTGCTTGTTGGTTTTGGGTTGTTGTGTTGTGGTTTTTTTTTTTTTTCTGAGTATGGGTGCATATCCCTTGAAGATGCAACTCTTTTTCAAGGCCAAATTTAAATTTATCTCCCCATTTTCAAAAACAGTCCACTTTTAATTTCAGAGTAAGAATATTCACTCCAGACAGATAATCCATGCTGTAACAAAACATTTTCAAAGTATAAGAAAGACGGTGAAAATAAACTTTCTGTAGCTATCATTTTTACCAGAAAACGTGTTCTTTAATAAATAATTTGCTGTCATGTGGTTTCACCCTTACATAACAAATTTGTGAGCAAGGACCCCATGCCAGGCAGACATAGCCATAAAAGCTGGGTCTAAACTTGTCTGTATTGTGTTTTCCAGCTTGGTTCCACTGTTCACCCAGGCAGCCTGCACAGCACAGAATACTGTGAATGCATTTAATTACAATCTGACATGTGTATTCCTGAGAAACAAAAGGCTGTGAACTGAGGGTGATGATTAACTGTTCTACCAGATAATTGCTTAAACTACTACTTATATTATGCTGCATTATCTCTTTTGAACAAAGTGATTATTGGCCCTTTGTGTAGCGATTATACAATATAAGTGCAATCTTGCTGTTTTAAATGTTAGAGTTTATGTTTAATGTACTTATAGTTGTAATGAGGGGTGCAACTTCAGATTTTCTAAGGATTACTCTCACAACTGAAAAAAAAATAAAAAAGGGTGCCTCAATTTCTCAGATTGGTCCAAGATTTAAACTTCTTTAAGGGACTTAATGTCACTGAAAAGGGTAACATCCTCTGTTTCTGAGGAGATCTGAGGTAGGCAAACACTGAGGTAGGCAAACACTGTAAAGTCCAGGAAAATCCCCATAAAACAGGCAGAGTTTCCATTGCTACAAATGGAAACAACAAAGAAGAAGGAGAAAGTACAGAAAGCAAATGGTTTTAAGAATACTGCGGAGGCAGGGAGGGGGGAGGAATGGGGGGAGAGGTAGAAAATTGCAAAAAAGCAACAGCAACAACTTGGGGTCTTCAAAGTAATTGACATATAATTGCAATTGATGAAGGGATTGAGCCTCCCTCTCAACAGTCAGTTTGCAGATGACAGCAAGTTAGGTGGGAGCGTTGATCTTTTGGATGTAAGAAGGCTCTGCAGAGGGTTTTGGACAGGCTGGACTGATGGGCTGAGGCCAGTTGTATGAGATTCAACAAGACAAAGAGCAGATCCTGCACTTGGGTCTCAACAACTCTCTGCAACACTACAGGCTCGGAACAGAGAGGCTGGAAAGATGCCCAGAAGAAAAGGACCTGAGAGTCCTGGTCAACACTGGCCGAACATGAGCCAGCAGAGTGCCCAGGCAACTGAGAAGGTCAACAGCATCTTGGCCTATATCAGCAGTTGTGTGGCCAGCACGATCAGGGCAGGGATTGTCACCCTGTACTCAGCACTGGTGAAGCCACACCTTGAATCCTGTGTTCAGTTCTGGGCCTTTCAGTACAAGAGAGATATGGAGGCACTGGAGGGTGTCCAGAGAAGGGCAGCAAAGCTGGGGAAGGGTCTAGAGCATAAGTCCTACAAAGGAGCAGCTGAGGGAACTTGGGTTGTTCAGCGTGGAGAAAAAGAGGCTCAGGGGGACTACAGCTACCAGAAAAAAGGTTGTAGCCAGCTGGGGATCAGCCCCTCTCCGAAGTAACAAATTAGACAAGAGGAAATGGCTTCAAGTTGCACTGGGGGGCTTAGACTGGATATTAGGAAAAGTTTCTTCATCAAAAGGGCGGTCAAGTACTGGAACAAACTGCTCAGAGAAGTGGTACAATCACCATCTGTGGAGTATTAAAAAGATGTGCAGATGTGGCACTTGGGGACATGGTTTAGTGGTGAACTGGGCAGTTCTGGATTAATGCTTGAAGTTAACAATATGAAAGGTCCTTTCCAACATGAACAATTCTATGAGTCTATGAAAAGACTGAAATATCTTTTTTCCCATATATAGTTCTTTTGAGAAAAAAGCATACTTAAGAAGGGCCTGCACCTTTACACATTATAGAAGTGAAAAGGCCTTTTCATTTTAGACATCACCATTGTATAAAAGAAACTTCAAATTACCTGCAATGAGCAAAGATACAAAAAAAAAATCCCCAAACCCAAAAAACAAACAAATAAAAAAAACCAAACAAAAACCAAACAAACAACCAACAAACAAACAAACCCACATAGAAAACAGAACTGAGCAGCAGTGACCAGTTTTTATGAAGTACAGCGTTTTCTATATTTGCTGGAAGAACGCAAGGTACCGTTTTTATAAGTTCATAAGCATGAAGAAAAGGAGATCATCCTAGAGCTGTGAGGACTGAAGTTTTAGGACTCCTCTGAATGTGTGTAGTAGCCCTGGTCTCCAACTAATTTTCTTTTGGAAATAGATAGATTACTATTTACTTTTCTGAGATATTCCTGTCATATCCACCTAGTTTCTATGCGCTTTGAGATGACTAAGATTTTCTGAAAGCCATGACAAGTGAAAAAATTCACTCCTGCTAAAAACTGTGTGCAAGACATAATTTTTTAGAACATTTAGAAGCCTTTTTTCTTGCCTTAAAAGAGCCCCATGACCCTCTTGATCATGAAAGGCTAATTGTGTTACTTATCAGAGAAAACAAGTAGGGTGGGAATCATCACAGAGACTCAGTTAAAGGATAAGAATATCCCTGCCCACAGCAAGCAAGGATAGAGAGAGCCACAGTGGCATTTTTTGTATGTATAGCAGCATTCCAGGAAGCTAGAAACATTTCTCAGTATCTAACCACAACACTTTGAAGCAGAATGACACTGAGTTTTGGGAAGCCAGGCATTATTTAATATTTGAGAAAAATGTCCTTAGTCATTTGCTATCCCCCTTTGTTCCAGATGTTCCCAGATGACTGGCAACCAGCATGAATGCTTATGAAACTAAACTGTCAACATGAAAGAGGTCCCTTAGGAAAAATAGGAAATGATGAGACACAATATATTATCCCCATGCAATCAAACCAGTGTTAAAAGACATCTCTAAAGTTTTCCATCTTGCACCATGCTCCACTCTTACCTCCTTTAACCTGAAAACTCATTTGATGCACGCGTGGTTACCATCAGTGTACACAGTCCTAACCTTCCCTGTTTTCCTCCATATTTTGTGACAGAAAATATTTTAAGTGGAGCTCAACACCATCTAAGCTATAACTGTTGTACAAATACAACAGGAATTTAGCAATTCCCTTCTCTGTTCATCACATTGTTTCTACCAAAGGAAAGCTTAACTTCCCTTCTCCCCCACTATACCTGATGCAGATACTCCCTGGGTCATCATAATCCCTGCAGACCAAAAGGATCCTTACTGTGTCCTGATTAGCACAAAATGGGTACTACATGCTCTGAGAAAACAGACACTATGTACTGTGCTCTAAGGACACATTATTATATATTGCAATAGAAAGTCAAAAGCAGAAGGCATTATTTCACAATCAAGCTACCTTTTTGATCCCATGGGTGGCATGATTACTCAGCTACACGCCGGCGGAAAAATCAACCACTACTCATTAATTTTATTACACTTATCTATTATATTTTTCTTGAAATGAGGTGCATAAATCTTACTTGACTGTGCTATATCCTGCCTTGTAGTTTACCATTGAGATACCTATTAATATTTGTTAACACATTAAACAGCAGTAATAAGTACTTCTAGAAAGTACACAGTAAAAGGAAGATCAGCAAAAGGATTAGAAGTTAGAAGGTGAAAAAAAAGCAGAAAAGAGAGTAATGACTGCAGCTATAATGAACTGTCCATGACCTTAAACTCTCCAGTTTTCAGATTCTTTTGAGCCTTCGAATTGTGTTACACTCTGTGCTGTTTTTTGTTCTATACAGAAAATCCAGACACATGCTATCAGTTGTGTGCAGTTATCACCACTGAATCTGTATAAAGCCAATCTGAATCCATTTTTAGTCACATTCAAATATTTTTTTCTAAAAATAGAGACATATTTCTTACAGGAATTAAAGCCTCTGGATTCCCTGAAAGACTTTTTGTCTTATTCATGTCTCCTCGAATGTTCCATCCACATCCAAACTCCCCAAAAGCTTTGAAATTATGATAATCTAGAAGAATTAACCTCACATTACTCTCATTACTCTACAGTTAATTCATATCTTCTTTGAGTACAACTTTCCAAGAAGTAACTTCAACTAAATTTAAAAATGTTTGTTGAACAAGGTTGTTCATCATTAGACATTGAGGGTTACTATTCTGGCATCAATCAAATTTTTAAAAAAAGGGAAAAAAAGGGTGCATATATATATATATATATTTGGGTTCATTTTGCCTCAACTAATGCACAAAGTATTATTATTCCTGAGTTGCATATAAATTCCACTCTCTAATGAAACTATTAATTAAAAAAAAATAGTGAATGTAAATATTATTTACTGCATCCCAGTATTTGTGAGCATAACTCCTGGAACAATGCACAAGGAATATTCAGGGAACAGACTGGCTTATACATTGTCCTTCAGTCTCTGTTTTTCCTTAAATAATTAAGTCTTTGGCTGTCATGATTCCAAGGTAAATCTTCCAAACACAAATTTGGTGAAACCAAGACAGGAATACCTAACTTAGTTTGCCAAGAGCCTGAAAACAACAGTTATGTAAAGTTTCATGTCTTCTTGCAAGGCTAGATTAGGTGTAGAAAGAATTCACAATAAAATGGTCTCGAAAAAAGACATGAAGATAGAACTTGACTGATTTTGCTTTCTTAATGAAGAGGCTTTTGATTTCCAAAAGTTTTGAAAATAGATCTGGTGATGGTGGCTGAATATTTGCTCATAACACACACGTGATAGAGGAGAATTGAGAAGAGGCAGAACTGCTTAAAAATGGTCTGGATAAGTAAGACTCCAAAATATTTAGATCCAAAGAAAGTAACATCTGAACATGATGCACAGCAGTGACACAAGGACCTCAGTCAACAGCAAGAAGCAACTGCTGTCAAAATATAAAAGCTTAATGATCTTGTAAATCACATAAAGAAAATTACTTTTTTTTTTTTTATGAGATGTGTAAGCATAGATACATTAACCAAAAAACTATAATAATTTTGCTTTTTCTGGACTTTGTTAAGATTTTTTAAGATTATGGGTAGATTTTTTTTTTAATTCAAATACCTACCAAAACAGAAAAAAAAATTATAATTTTCAAGGAAACAGTGATTCTCGCTGTCAAAGGTACATTCCTTTATATGAGCATGAAAAGAACATTTATCTGGTGGGTCCAACATATGTGTCATGTTAGACAAATCCTAGGGACTGAAGATATTATGACAGGTACCTGTTCTTCTTACCACCCTACTGGAGGTTACTACTTTAAAGCAGAAGTGATGAAAGAGACATGGTAATGCTTATGCACCAAAATATGAGGGACAAATATTAGTTACAGAATCATAGAATTCTCTGGTTTGGAAGGAACCTTAAAGATTCTCTAGTTTTAATCTCCCTGCAATGGGCAGGGACACCTTGCACTAGGCCAGGTAGTTCAGAGCTCCATCCAGCCTAGCCTTGAGCATTTCAAGGGATGGGGATTCTGCAGCCTCTCTGCACAACCTGTTTTAGTGCTTCACCACTCTGAGTAATGATTTTCTTACTAAAATCTAAACTTGTTCTCTTTCAGTTTAAATCCATTGTCCTTTGTCCTGCCACTATCTGCCTGTATAAAAAGCCCCTCTCCCCCAGTTTTTATTAGTCCTCTACAGGTACTGTAAGACCAAAATGAGGTCTCTCCAAAGCCTTCTCTTTTCCATGCTGAACAAACCCAGCTCTCTCAACCCATCATCATAGAAGATATGCCCTCTGATCATCTTTATGGCACTCCTCTGTACCTCCTCCAAAAGGTCCATGTCTTTCTTGTGCTGAGAACCCCAGAGCTGCATGTAGTGCTTCACATGGATTCTCACAAGGGCAGAGTAGAGAGACAAGATCATCTCCCTCAACCTGCTGGACACAGACAGGGAGACACACATCGCCTGCCTCCTCTCTGGACCTCTTGATGCAGCCCAGGATGTGGTTTTGGCCTTCTGAGCTGTGGGTTCATGGTGGCTTATGTCCACTTTTTCATTCACAAGGACCCCCAAGTCTTTCTGGACAGGATGCTCTCAATAACTTCTCCCATATCTCTATTCATATCTGAGATCGCTCTGACGCAGGTGCAGCACCTTGTTCTTGGACTTGTTGAACTTCATAAGGTTCCTGAGAGCCACTTCTGAAGTTTGTCCAGATCCCTCTGCAGGTCATATTGCCTTTTCTCTTGTGTCACTTTTACTCCTTAGCCTTGTGTCATCTGCAAACTTGCTGAGGGTGTTCTTGACTTCATGTGTCACTGATGAAGATATTGATGAGCACTGGTCTCCAGACAGAGTCCTGAGGGACAGCGCTCATCACAGGCCTTCACCTGGACATAGATAGACCCTTTGACCACAGCTCTATCTCTGTCCATCCAGCTAATTTCTTATCCACTGCCTAGTCCATCCATGAAATCCGAGACTCTCGAATTTAAAGATAAGGGGGACCACACTGAAGGCCTTGCAGAAGTCTAGATACATGACACCTGTTGGTCTTCCTTTATCAATTGTCAGTCTCTGGCTAAGAGATTAATACCATAATCTGGATAGGTCCACATCAAAGTATTTGATTGTAGGTCTTTCTCTGGACTTCTTGTTAGGTCCTTGTAGTTCTACAATCAAACTAATCTTTCATTCTTTGTGGGACTCTGCATGTTTATGTGTATGCTTCTAGTATTTCAGAAATCATGGGGATTGCATTTCAAGCCATCAGAATTGTGATATGGAGACAATCCTTTATGCTTTGTCACTAAGAGTGGAACTTCTGGAGTTCTAAAGTGTTCAGAGCCTGTAGGATAGTACTGGAGAAACACATGGGGTGAAGGAAGTATAACCTGTTCAAGCCTTGCCCACACTGTGTATTGGGCATGGGTTTTGGTGCACATTATCCACAAAAATTTTACCCTGGTATTAGTTAATTCAGACATTAAAATTTCACGTGGGCCATGGTTCTGCCAGGGAGAGACATTTAGAACTTATATGTGCAGGCAAACACTGATCCAGCACTTACCATAGAATCACAGAATCATAGAATAAGCTGAGTCGGAAGTGAACTATGAGGAAAATCAAGACCAACTCCTGGCCATGTACAGGGCACTCATGTTCCTGAGAGCATTGTCCAAATGCTCATTTGAGCTTTGTCTGGCTGGGTGCTGTGACCACTTCTCCAGGAAGCCTTTTTCAGTGCTAAAAACCCCTCTGAATGAAAAACAGTTTCCTGATATCGAACTTAAACCTCCCCTGTCTCAGATTCATGTATTTTCCTTAAATCCTGCCAATAGTTACGACTGAAGAAATCAGTACCTGTTCCTCCAGTTCCCCTGATGAGCTTGACCTCTCTTCTTCACACTCTCAGATGTAGCAGAATACATGTAGACAGTCTGAATTCACATAGACAGTAAGCTCATTTCTCAAAACCTGTTTCTCATCAGCATTTTAACTTGACCTTAACAACAGGCTTGTAAATTGGACATCTGATAAGATGGAGACCTATTTGAATATCCTGTAAGATTTTCCTGCTAAATATGAAATATAAGTCAGAATCCTTAGTGACTGCAATATAATTTTAGTGCCAAACAGAGCAACTTTTAAAGATAAGTAAGACAGTAATCTACTCCCTCCACTCCACTCCAAGGAGTTTGAGGTGGCAAAGAAAAATTATTCACTGGAAACAATTTCTTTTTCATCAAAAATTTGGAAATTAGAAAAAAGTTATTAATCTCATTCTTTTAACATTCTATAGGAAAATCAGGAAATTTCTGAGAAAAGGAAGCAAAAGCTATTTATCTTAAAAAAACCCCTAACCTCTCGTATTTCTACTTTTTCATTACAAAACCCAGCATTTGAAATCTTAAGTATCCTCTTATGTATATCTTAAGTATATCTCAAGTATAAAATGAAATATTTTATATTTCATATTGCAGCTATGCAAAAATATTTTAAATTTTTTTGATTATATTATTTATGGTTCTTCAAAAATAGTTTGACTTACTGATGTGGATATGTTTATTCCAAAATTACTGGAAGCTATGACAAAGCCTCAACAAAGATCAGCATTTTGTATCAAAAAAAATTTAGCCGGTGGTTCTGTGAAAAAATAGTTGTTCTGCCTAGAGAAAATCCATTGACAATTTCCTTATTAATAATGAAGATGGCAATGGTTTTTCAGTGTGTCTGAGGAACTGCTAAACAATATCTATCCAAAGAATTAAATTGCCCTATTTCCTCTCAGTTTAAGATCTCCCTATCAAGAATAGCTTCTAGACCATGAAACCAACTGAACCATGCTGAAACATTATCAGAGAGCTCTCAGTGGCCCAGGCCAAAATTATGCCAGGAAATACACTGGCCATTTAACACTGTGGGGAATTACAGGCGAGGAAGTGGGTCTTTGCTGTTTTGTTTACTTTTATAAGCATGTAGGAATAGTTTCAAATGGTGTGATAAAGTCACAGGGATTATTCGTCCTGAAAAAATCCAGTCTTGCAAGAGCTTCAAGAATGTTAAAAGGAGTATGAACAACACACAGGCTCACTGAAATGCTTTTTATTTTTAATAATGAAGGAATGATAATAGACTGGGTCACAAAGAGAAAGTATGCAAAAGTTAAAGTAAAATGTGGCCAAAAAGAATGGAAAACAATGCAGATGGATAACATGTATGTGTTACAAAGTTTCCATTGCAGTCTTCTGACAGACAGTATACATAAAACATTCTTGTCCCAAGTGAAAAAGTGAAATTCAGGATATCCTTATTTGATGTTTTTTCAGTATATCTAGCTATAAAAACATCAAATGAAGTTAATGTTTCATTTGATGTTTTTAACATTATAGCAATCATTGAGAAATGTTACATCCAGCTTTATTCATTTTATTACTTTATTAATTTATAAAGGGCCCATCTCATGGCAGAATCTGTGAGAAAAAAAGGCCAAAGTGAGGTCAATGCCTAAAGACACGGCAGGAAAAAAATAGTAAAAGCTGTCTAAAAGTTGACTTCTGAACAAGGAGATTTTTCAGAAAAAAATGAAGAGCAAAACTGAATATTGTTCAGTGATTCATATGAAGAAAGCTTGCATTGAATCTTTTAAGTATCCAGAGAGTGTTTTTGTCATTCTCTAAATAAAAAGAATTTCCTGAAATGTGCAGAAGCTTAAGTAGAAGAATATTAGGTCAAAAAAAAACCCAAACAACCAAAACCAGCTGTTTCATTCCCACTCTTTTTGAGGAAGACATAGAATTGCTCAAGTAAGGCATGAAAATATGAGATTTCCAAAAGTAAGTACCTTTATACATCCACATATACACACACACATGCTTACTTGTGCACAGAGGCACATATCAAGATAAACAATGTTAAAGGACCCAATGACACAGAGATGTCAAGCAATCAAAAATGCTGAAACTCAAAGAGAAACTGTGCCCTCTTTTCAGTCCGAAGCTTTGTACTTGTTCATTGCAACATGATTTTTGATTGAGGGTTCTGGAGAATGTTTTGTTTTTCTGTTCTTCCTGCCTTACCACCCTGTTGCATGTCCATTACAGGTCCAGCAATGCTTTGTTTGAGAGGTCCTGTGTTACAGATTTTTCTCTGGGTAATGAAGGACTCTGCCATGCATGTGCCCATGTGCCTGGCCAAGTGCAGGAGTGACAGGCAGGCCGACAAGGTGTGCTGGTAAGGACAGAAGCACAACCACAGCGCTGAGAAATGTGTGTAGGCTAAGGATTAAGTGGACACCATCAGCAGCAGTAAAGGCTTCCTAGTCAGGAGATGACAATTGCACAAATGATGTAACAGTGTCAGAACTGGGAAGAAAAGAGTTCTTTTGCAGAAAGCTTGAAGTTTGAGTAGGTAAAAATGCCTGCCAGACTTCTGTTTGGCTGACTTAATTTAGGTATGTACAGTTATGTGTTTTATCAGTACATACATTTCTACATAATACAGTGCTGAAAGTATTTTCATATATAAGTAGATGCTTTCAGACATCAGATAAAGAAAAATTCCTCACTTACACTTCTTAAATGCCAGAGTGATCATAAAAGTATTAAAGGAGGGATTATACTAAAATGTCTTCACAAGCACATCTGAAAAACACCAATACTGATGTAATCTAACACTTAAATTTGTAGTTATACACTTAAAAACAGCAATGTACAAACTGGTTCGTCTGACATTTTTCTCAGAACAGTGTAATTGTTAAAAACATAATTTTAAGATATTTCTGCATTTGACAGTTTTAATCATGGTCTTAAAAACATCAAATGAGGGATAATTCTTCATTTGAGATATTAAAAATTACTATAAGCATAAAAATGTCATTTAAAGATGAGTCTCCTTCAACCCTTTTTTTTTGAATATCTGTGCTCTTTTCCCCCTCCTTTAGAACACTGTGAAAAAATTCTTTTAATGAAACTTCAAAGTTCTTAAATTCCCAAGTAAATTCCTATGTGCACCACTGTTTCAAAAAAGGCCATATATTTTGTATGTCTCATTCAAGGTCCATGATGAAAAAACGTTAGAGAAATGCCTGTCAAACTGAACTCCCATCCTTGAAAATTAAATATCACTAGCAGGTTTTAATGAGGACTTCAAAAAACCCAAAATTGTTGAAGTAATTTGATAATTGTGAAAATCTTCATTTTAGGCATGAATCACAGGGATGGGGATCCAGTTCCTTTTGTGTAATGGGAAAAGATTGAATCACTCCTGTTAGAGCTATTTCTTGGTTTATACAAATTTTAATAAAGGAAAGAAAACCCAGACAGGTAATGAGCCTCCATCCTCCACCCTGGCATCGTGCTGACCAGTTGCAAGACCTAAAATTACATTTTAATCCCTTATCTGCTGACAGCTGTGGTCAGAGCAGGTCTTCATCTTTCTGCAACCTTCCAAGTAGACATCCATTAAAAGGCAGGAAGAAAGATCAGAAGGACAAGCTCAGCTGAACTCTGGCTGTCTGGAGACAGCCAGTGCCATAATGTACCATGCAACCCAGGGCCCAGCAAGCTGACTTTTGGGACAACTTGTGGCAAAGGGTAATTTAACAGTTTGTGTATTAAGGAAACATCTCTGTCTGCCCATTCACATCACTCTCTGGCTGTCACCCTCCCAGGAACCAGGGACCTTCACTGCTGGAGCCGAAGCCCCTCCACAGGGGACAGATCCAGGGAGCCAGACAGGTGCCCTGCTCGGCATCCTACAGCCCTCACTGTCACACATTCAGACCAGGTTTCCTTACTGGTTCAACCTCAGAGTTCTCATGGCAGAGTCTCAGGTGTCTAAGTTCCATAAAAGCAATTTATTCATGGTACAGTAACACAGAAACAGTTTTAGCTGGTGCGTCCAAGTGATGCCTTAAGCTTTAGCTTTCATATTTGCAGAGTCTGTGCTGCCTAGGGACATAGTTCTGAGCCTCATATTAAGTGCTAGTAAGCTCTCTTCACAGAGTAGGTAGACAAAACAAATTCTTCTCCTGATGAGGACCAATGACAACTTTCAGCCCAACAGCATAAACAACAGCAGACTGAAGAGAGAGAACAAGAAGGATGAGACCTCACAACCTTAGGCTGTAATGGGACAGTTAAACCCCAATATGCAAATGGACCAAAACATATAAAAATGTAAGATCTCGTGACTGGTTATCCATTTTTTGACCATTCTTGGTCCACCCTGGGTGTAGCTCTAGCCAGGCTCTTGTCTTTCCCAAGGTGGATCCTGGAGGCCTTTCAATAAATACCTATTTTATTCTCTAGCTCCGTCCGGTCTCTGTTTCATGTCAGCCTTCCATGGCATCACAAGGGCTCCCAACAAAGGAACTCCTGGGACTTTAAACCCTTAGAGTCTGTGCAAGTATTGCTCTTCCTCCAGCATCTTCCACTCCTGCTGCATCTCCCAGCTGGTGTCACAGGTCCTCCTGCCCGTTGTTAACCAAAGGGCTGTCAGTTCACTGCCTCTTATCTGGATACTCTACCCAGACCTCATTCTGCTTCTCAATCTGCACCTTGAAAACTGAGCTACCTGAACCAGATGTCTTCCTCAACATGTGCTTACAGTACAAACTGTAAATAGAGTCAGATAGAGGCTCTTCCATTTGTCTTACTGAAAAATGCAGATGTCTGACATATTCCTTACATATGTGCAGTCATTCTTAACTATCAAAAGTGAAATTTCTTTAATTAGGAAGTTAAATTCATGGTTCTTTCTGTTTCCTTATGTAACTTATTTGTTCATATTTGCATAGTAACACTAATTAATGTTTTAGAAAATGACAGTAGGGTATCTGTAGTATTGCAGTATTTCTGACCCACATGAATACCAAAACAATTCCGTTTTATTCATGTTCCAACAATGACTACTAAAGACAATAACAGTAATTACATCACTTTTGACAAAGTGCTGCCAAACATTTAAGGTATGCAGTTCATCAGAACTTGAATAAATTACATCACACAAACACTGCTAAATTAAAACTACAGCACTAATTAATATAACTCTTATTCACAAAGCTTTTATTTAAATGAAATTATGATACTGCTGATGACACGCTTTAAGTATTCATTGCAAAAAGGAGGATTTATGCTGGTTTTGTTTACTGTATCCACTGAGGTGTTCTAAGAATAATTTTTGACAAATTGCACAGATTTCTGCTGACATACTTACGAAAACATCAAAGTTATCTCTGTGAAGTTGTATCACAAGCTGCTAAAATGTAGCTTAAAACAACTTGCTTTATTAAACAATTCTTGAAAGCCCAATCTGCCTTACTTTTCTTTTGGTACTTTCTTTGTTGGTACATTGAGATTAAGAAGTGCACCTTGAAAGGAACATCTTAAATGAGGGGAAATGTCCATTGTGTGAAGTGGGTAAACTGAAATACTGCAGAATTTTAAAAAGCACAAAAGGGTGGAGGATTTGGGAAAGACCAGAGAAAAACAGAGAACTGATGCCCAGACTAGAAAGAAAAGTACATATGTATTGAAATAAAAGAAAAAATGCCTATTCTAATTCAGCAGAGAAAGCCATCCACTGCCCTCAAGTGGTAGAGCCATAGTGTTTTAAGGATGAAGGCACTTTTGTTTGGAATACAGAAAAACAATGGGAAGAAAGAGAGTAAAAAAACTGGAGAATGCAGAAATTGGTACTGGCTGGTATACCTCCTATTGGTCCTGTTCGTAGAAATAATGGTGAATATTAAATGCATGGGATTTTGTATGATTCCCAAGACGAAATAATTTTTTGTGTTCAAAAGCCCTACTTCATCTTTTGCAATATTGATTTAAAGGTGTTTTGTAAGTATGGAAAAACTTCCTCAAAACTAAATGTACCATTTTCTGCCCTAAAACCAGGAGCCAACAGTGTTTATTTGAAATGCAAATGAAGACTTGCCACCCAGAAATGTATGTTACATTTGACATTTGTCTCTAATCAGAAGTCTCTATGAATAATGTAGTTTGATACCAATAGCCTCATTAAGCAAGATTTCCTTTAATACCCTTTCTGATTGTGATCTCTTCATTATACTTCGTTTTCTCATTTCTCCTGACCCTACTCATCATTATCAATATGCTCAGGTCTTCAGTAGTGTTGTTAATATGTATTTTATATTGAATAGGCCATTTTAGATGGGAATTATTAGCACTAATTCACAGGTGTTCTTTAACTGTAGGACTTTCTTATCCCAATTATGTTTTTCTTAGGAACTGTATATATTCTGCCCCTCATGACTAGAGTTTACTAGGTTGGGTCACAAGTGAAAATTAGTTTGTTGGTTTCATCCTAATCCCCATTTGAGCACATGGAGAAATGATGGCACTATTTCCCATGATTGACAATTTCTGCTAAAAAGAGCTTTGGGGCTAAAATAATGGAGCTGTTGTGGGTCAAGATTGAGGTGCATTGGCCAAGCCACACAAGAAATGTCTGCACAATGTCTTTGTGAGCATTTGTTGTGGACCAGAACACTTCATTCGCAAACACTAAACCAGTGCACAAATTGAAGATACAAAGCAGTGGTTACTATAAATCCTCCACTCTGTTCTGATTTCCTGTAAATACCATGCACCCCTTAAAAAACTGGGGGTATGTTTCAGGAAAATAGCAGGTTTTGCTGTGGGAAAGGCCAATGTCCCAAAGGCAGTGAGTAACAAGAGGTTTCCATTTCATTTAAGGATCAAATTCCATTTATTTTCTTCTTTCATAACCACTGTGGGCATAAGATGTAGAGCTGATTCAGGGATTCCTCCATAAACTGATGCTGCCAGTTACCAATTTTCAATAAATCACCATTAAATTGTCCCATAATTTTTCTGCCTTTCCTTTTCCAGCATGCTGATTACTCTGATGTGTTTTCTGTGATTAGAGGAAGAGTTGATCTTCAAATTCCGTAAAGACTAAGTTGAAGAGGCCCTCTTGAAATGTAAAGAGAAACTCTGCTTTCATGGAGTGAAAAATAAAAGTAAGTGACTACCTTTTTTCTCTTTCTAGAAATGAGATAGAAATGTTGATATAAGCTGACAAGTAAAGTCAAAAGGGACAGGCAGCCAAAATCCACCTTGGGACAGGGAGAAAAAGATGGAATGATCCAGAGAGCTCACCTACTAGGTATGGAATACATGGGGGTTTTTTACCATAAAATGACCCTGGGATTCTCAAAAAATCATGTTTCTGCTCCTACCAAATGTCTTTCAAGATTTGTGGTAACTCTAAGCTAGAATCAGTTACAGGCAGGGAGGGAGTCAGCAACAAACTCCAAAATCACATTAATATTTCTGCAAACATATGACTGGGATTTTTATAAATATACCACACATCCCATCCAAACCCATTTCTTCAAGGCTGGAATCAAAAAGTGATTTGAAGATTCAACTTTCTCTAATAAAATGTTCAGTGAACAATCAGAGGAAAAAAAATTAATACCCCAGAAACAGAAAAAGACATAGGCTTTCTTTCAAACCTATGGTTAGATCAGTGCTTTCCCTAGTATTTCTCAGCTGGTGACTTGGAAAATTTCAACAAGTCATCCAGCAAATCCTTCTGTATGGGAGCGGTTCTCAAGACTTTATGGTGTACCCCAAGAAAGGACCTGAAGAGCTGTCCAATTGGAATGTGCTAGCACTAGCAGAGTGGGCATATGCACAAATATTTCCAGTGCTTTGCTCATTTTGCTTCTGAGAAAAGATCAAGTTGGGTATTAATGTGATGGGTCCTGTAGCTACCAGGAAGGAAGGAAGGAAGGAAGGAAGGAAGGAAGGAAGGAAGGAAGGNTGTAGCTACCAGGAAGGAAGGAAGGAAGGAAGGAAGGAAGGAAGGAAGGAAGGAAGGAAGGAAACCATAATAAAGTTTTTCACAGAATACCAAGGAGAACTTCAGCAGCTGATGTCCCTGCAAATGGGTATCCTTGGGGAGTGAAGAGAAAGAAGCATGGAGTGTCCAATCAACTGTGGTGCTCTTGATGTACTTAAGGGACACAAAATCCTGTACCTGAACTGAATCTTTCATGTGATATTACTATGGCAATATTAATTGAAATGCTGGGGTTTTTTAACTAAATTCTTTCCTGGAAAGACAATGTTTTCATGGGGTCTGAAAAAATTAAGAAAATATTACCTGTGTTTGGAAGACAGGGGTTAGCTAGACAATCCTTTCCTCATTTATATGGCTAGTATCTAGGCTATATGGTTCTAGTATCATATCCTCAAGAGGGTTTTTTTAGATGTAATAAGATAACAGGTTTATTGTTGCATGATTGTTTTATTTAATCACTGAAAAATAATTTATTAAGTATAGAGAATGATGGCTATGAATCACATCATTACCAATTATATAGCATTTTGGAACATTGGTCTATTCTCCTTCCAGTAAGCATCTGTATCTTACATTAGCCTTAATGGAACTTAAATTTGTGCGTCAAGTGGAGAAGAAAGCCTTCTGGGTGGTTATAGATGCATGACCTTGAGCCTCATGACTCACAATGCAATCTGCATGCAGGGATATTAGACAGTATCTATCAGCATCTGTCAGATCTGATTGTTTAAATGTTACTTTGTCACCCACACACACATGCACGAATTTTATCCAATTTCAAATTAAATATTAAACTGACCTTTTAAAGGGAAACTACTGTAAAATTTAAATAAAGTTTACTGTGTTTCTTTTTACAATTAAAAAATTATAGTGAGAAAAATTAATCTCTGGTGTAAATTAACTGGATTCCTGGGCAATGTGTCAGTGACAACTTTTACCAGAATAATTAGAACTTGAAGACCAGATTTCTCTTCACTGAAAATATAATAAGTAATCATCTTGAGCCAACTCTCATGTAATATCACTACAATTCCCATTGCAATAACTGTAATGCAAGTTGCATCAATGTAGCAGGAGAATATTTGGAATATATAGAAGATATATAAATAGATTTTTGTAAGGTAAATGTGTTTACCATGTCTGAACCAAAAAAAAAAAAATTAGTCAGTCAGCTGAGAGAGATATGGTCAGCAGGAGAGATTAGCTTGCAATTTTTGTCATTTTAGAACTAAAATGCTAATTAAAAGAACTTCTCAAACTCTACAGATTTTGGGGGTATTTTTTTCTATCAGATATGAACTAGTTTGTTCTCATTATATCTTCCATTGATCACTCTTTGGTCTCAATAGGCCCTGTCAGCACCTCTGGTCATTGGCTTGCAACAACCAGTACTTCACCCACGGAGCTTGTGTCTCTAGGGAGATGAGGGAGCACTGCTGCAGAACTGGAGTGGGCTCTT
This sequence comes from Trochalopteron elliotii, assembly GCA_024734555.1. NCBI lineage: Eukaryota > Metazoa > Chordata > Aves > Passeriformes > Leiothrichidae > Trochalopteron > Trochalopteron elliotii. The sequence continues at coordinate 318,477 of JANPWX010000024.1, read as the reverse complement.
CAACAGGGCCCTGCAGTTGGATGCAAGCTCAGGCTATGAGATCCATAGCAAAATGCAGGAAATCTTTTCTCTCCAAGCTCTGCTGCCTTTGCTGGCTCTTCCAATCCTGGAGGAAGCACCTACAGGTGCTAAACTTGGTGATAAAATGACTAATCAAATAATCAGTGGAACAAAACAAAACTTTACTATGAATAATTTAGCTGACAAATATCCTCTTTCCTTTTCTGAATTTTTCATGACTGATTCGTAATTATCTTGATATTTATATATTGTTCAAAAATTTATAGTGAGTTGTTGCTGCAAAAAAAATTATTCTAGATTTATGAAGATTATATTTTTCATAAAATTGATTTTGTAAATATCTCATGCTTGACACATTTTCCCTTGTGTAGGCTAACATTCATGACATTCATTAATTGTGAAGAAAAAATATTTTATGTTGAATTTTTTCTGATTTCATATTTGTTTTTCTTTGACCATTGAGTTCCTCCTTTTGTTAATCTAACACAGTGCATTAGGGTGTCATAAGATATACATTAACATAATGCAGAGTTTTTTGAGACTGTTTGGATAATCATATTATTGAAGAATTCTGACAAATTTTATTTTTATGAGCACATAATATTAATGCATATGCCTATTCCAACTCTAATTCTCCATGATGACCCGGCAGAAAAGTTTAGCCTTGTTTTGTCTGGTTGTCATGATAGATCCAAAGGCAACCATTATGTGAAAAAAAATCTTCAATAATCAGTAAAATACACTTTCAAGAATTATATCATATGCATGAGTTTAACATTCCAATTAATTTAAAAGGCATGTCCCGGCTATGTGGGACCAGCTCTGCTAGCATAGAGGAAATGCAGTGGCGTAGACACTCGATTGCAGCTATAGTACTCACAAATTATTATACATGTTTGTGGGAACTGACAGTGGTCACAACATAGATTTTTAGGCTTCAGGCTGTAGCTTGGGCCTGTGGGAAAGCCAGGTATAGAACTCTCTCACACTGGCCTGGAAAATTGTAAGGATGTATCAAAACAATCCTTGGAAGGTGGAAAACCATTAAGGTGGAAAATGATTACGGTAAAATACCGTTAGCAGCTGATGTTTCTCTAACTTTTTGTTTGCTTGTAAGAAACAGTTGAGAGGTGTTGCTCTAAATGACCAATCATACTGATTGTACCAAAACACTGTATAAAAGGGTCTGTCTTTCAATAAACTTTTGCCATAATGCCCTCCGAAGAACTAGAGTTCTACCTATCGTTATTTGAGCCATCCCAAATTGTAATGATACACATTCCTGAAGCCCACTCTATCCATGTTTAAAAAGCACAGTTTTTATGCATCTTAAGTTGTTTGTGAGTAAATACAAAATAAATACCACAACTTACAGTAGTAACTTAATCTGTGACCCTGCAGTGAGATCTGCACAGGAAGGCAGGAACTGATGGGGCCTCATAGGAACCCTTCCTCCTAAACTCATGGCAGGATCAGGCCATAGATTTCTACAACGTGAGACAGAGTCTCTGTGTTTTAGTTTTGTGGCTACTTTGTACATTCTGACTGCCAGGGGAAATAAATATTAAATGGCTGTACATAGGTACTGTCTATAGAAAAGAGACAAGGTGTATATACAATGGCTATACTCAGACACACTCAAAATGTATAGTGGTTTTCGTTACAAGTTTTGCCTTGCACCTTCAAGGAAAAAAAGTTATTGAAATCCAGGCATTCTGAGTTATAGAATTGAAAAACAAGCTGGTGTTATGACAGTTTTGAAATGGGTCTGCTTTTGCCAGTCAGTTATGTACTTTAAAGAGCCTTTAGCTCATTTATGCAGTTCTTGTCCCAAAACTGCTGTATTGTATTACTTCAATATTTCATCCCTAACCATTTAAAGAAGGTTTGATCTTACATCAATAGTACTCAAAAAATATTAAAATCAAAGATATTTCTTTTCAAAGAATTTATGCATAACAAACCCTATATTATTCCTGATCTTGAAGACTAAAATAAAAAAGTGAAAAAAAGAAAAAATTACTTCTATAGCAAAACTCCCGATAGTTATGGTAGCTGTTGCATATTCTGAAAGCTCAGAAGGGAAAAAGATTTTTTTTAAATGTAAACTGCTGAAGTCTTGGAGCTTTCATGACAAAATAGCTTCTGGTCACAGACAAAAAGCAGAAATGAGGATTAGAAGTGTTATCACTTATCTTTTTTTAATGCATTCATGTTAAATACCACTACTTTGAGTGAGTAAACAGGAAGCTTTTCTCTGCAGTGGGACCCTTAAAAGTACAATTTAATAGTTTTGACTAGCATTTTGGTATATGCCTCAGTTCTTTTCTTCTCTTTACTTAGCTGTGTGTTACACAAGACTTTTATGAGTTCAATATGTACAGTATCTGTTGACACTTCGTATATAAACAAAAATGATTTCATTTAGAAGCAGGGGAATTAAAGTACCCATAATGAAAAACAATTGTTCTAAAATGCTGTCAATTTGGATTGTGGAAGGAATTTCAACCATTGATCCTGTAACTGCAGAGAAACTTCAATTTTTATGGACATCCCTGTCTTACAGAAGCAACTCTTAGATGAAATTATGCTTACTGTTTTTAAATATATCTTTTAGTTTCCAATTCTGAGGCTCTTTCATAATGCATGAAAACATTATTTCCTTCTCCAGGTTTGGAGAAGATAAAGGAGAGATATTTGACTATTTTTAGTCACAAATATAATGGGTTGAAGTAACGATAGCAGTCTTCCTACATGCTTGGAGCTTGTACAACCTATGTTATTGTGCTGGGTTGATCCTGGCTGGGTGCCACGTGCCATGTACCAAAGCCACTCTGCTCCACAGCTGAGCTGGGAGAATGAATACAACAAAACCCTGATAGGTTGTGTGACAAAGGGAGGGAGGATCACTCACCAGATACAGTCATGGACAAAACAGTCTCAACTTGAATTTATTAACAATCAAAGCAGAGTAGGATAATGAGAAATAAACCAAATCTTAAAAGCACCTTCACTCTGCCCCTCCCTTCTTCCTCCGCTTAACTCCACAATTGTCCATTCTCTTCCTCTGCAGTGCACAGGTACAAGGAATGGGGGTTGTGGTCTGTTCATCACATGTTGTCTTTACTGCTTCTTCCTCCTCAGAGGAGGACTCCACTCTCTTCTCTTACTCCAGGATGGCTCCCTCTCATGGGCTTCCTGTCTTTCAGGAACAGACTGCTCCAACATGGGCTTCCCACAGAGTCAAAACCTTCTTTGGGCATCCACCTCATCCAGTGTGGGGTCCTCCACGGGTTGCAGGTGAATATCTGCTTCACATGGACTGTCATGGGCTGCAGGGGTCTCTGCTCTTGTGCCTGAAGCATCTCCTCTCACTTCTTCTTCACTGACTTTGTTGTCTGCAGAGTTGTTTCTTTCACACATCTCACTCTTCTCTTAAATCACTTCAACACTCCCCTTCTTAAATGTGTTATCCCAGAGGTACTGCCACAATCCCTCATGGCCTTGGCCTTGGCTAGTGGTGACTCCATCTTGGAATCAGCTGGCATTGGCTCTACTGGACATGGGGGGGAAGCTTCTCCCAGAAGAACACACATCCTCCCCATTACTTCCCCTGCTACCAAAACCTAGCCTCACAAACCTGGCCAAACAAAGAGTCATACATGACTATATGGGTTTTCTTCCAATCTCTTGACTCACATATGTCTGCAACAATTCAGTACAATCCATACTGTGAAACTACTTAACTCAAAACAAAGTTCTTCATTATTGCACTCAAGAATGGGATATGAAAAAAATCACTTAGAAGAACACAGACTGCAGGATAATTATTTTCTCTCCATTCACAGCCCACAGCCCTTTGCAACAATAAAATGCATATAATTTGGAATGGAGGTACTTACTTCAAATAAATTGCTATGGCAGATGAGAACTATACTCTCAAACCTAAAATTTATTTCAACTCTATTCAGTTGCCTTGAAACATGAGCTTAAGGCATTCTTAATTCAGTATCCACGGTTCAATGAAAACTATCCAAAGCCGTTCATGAGAGCCCTTCAAATAGGACACAGATGGTCCCTACTGCTGCTTCTCAAACAAGTTTTCTATCACTCCTTTTCTGTGGTAATTCTGTATTTTGTAATTATGCCTAATAGAAAAGTTCACACCATTCTGGGTATTGCATCAGAGATTATTGATCTTGGATATAGACATTATTTACCCTTGAATCTTACTTTCAGGTGTTTATTTCTGTTGAAAAGAGTTGCAAAAACTTTAAAAATAATCCCAAGTCAATCTGTTGATTCTCTGATCTTGCACACAACTCTGAGAGGTTAAGATTTATAATGAGAGAGCAATTACATTTTTGAATTTCAGGATGGTTAAATGAAATCTTTCCGAAAGCTGGAATTTGCATTCAAAATTTGAAGATAATTTATCTAAATCTACTCACAGTCTGTTGTTTTTAAGAAGTGCCCTCAGATCCTTCGGTCAGGAACAAAAAACTCTATGTATGGAGAGCAAATGAAAAGAATAAAACAAGGCCAAGAAACATAACTCATGCAACTGTCAATTTTGAAAGGTTGTTCCACGTAGGAAGAAAGAAATATGATAATATTTTTATAATATTCTTTATGTCAGATCTTTAACAGCATTTCACAATGACATTCATTGACATTCCCAGTAACAAACATTTCACAAATATGAGCAAGCATTCTTTTCTCTGTTTACATGTGGCTCACAGATAGTTGTTCAACAGTAGCAAAAGTCAGTAGCATAACTGGGCCTAAGAACTCAGAATTCTTAGTGGTGAAATCCAGACCATATTATATTGCAGATTTTTTCCTTATTCTCAGAGTGGGGTCAAGAGAGATATAAGCACAGGGACCTTCAACATGAGGATTTTCTGTCTTCCCTCTCAGATACTACTTGAATGACAGTCAATGTGTTCACAGTCTACTAAGATGCAGTCATGCTCCAAGTATTTATTGGAAAAGTGAATATAGTGCATTTGGCTCTGTGCGTGTTTGATGTGTTCTTATAATTTTACCAAGAGGATTTGAGCTCCTGAGAGGATGTGCATCTGGTTTCTGCACTTGCAGAAAGGCATAGGATTGTGGTGTAGGTCTTGCAGGTTAGACATGAAGTTTTATCAAGTACCATACCCTGAATGGTACAAGATTAATGTCTGGAAAAACATGTACTAAATTTCTGCCCAGAAGAAATACTTGAGAATGATAGACCTTGAATGCACGTAGATGTACAGCATACTCCTTGTGCTTGCATGTCTGTCTGTCCATGTGTAAAATTTCCTTTTTTTTCAGCTCATTTAGTTGCCTATAGTACGGAGAAAAGATTATCTTACTCATTACTGTAAACTTCTGTGAGGCATGCAGTATCCTCACCTTGTGGTGAAATTAAGGGAAATGAAGATACCTGTGCCTTCAGTCATTTCTAAGAGTTGTCTAGCCTAGTAAAAATGGATAAGGAATTAGGAGAATAACTGACTCCTACTGTTTCTTGGACAAATTTCCAAGTTTTGTTTGCATGCTGATAAAACATGATACCATTTCCAAGTAAAACACAAATACAGTAGTTCAGTTTTTAAATTTGGTGAAAAATTAACAATTCAGACCAAGCTAGAAATTAAAGGAAGATAATTTTTATTACTCAGTTAGTTAATTTCTCCCTTTTAACACACTGTTTCTAACTTTCAGGGTGTTTTGTGAACATCAATCACAGTTCCAAGTCAAAATAGCTTTGAAAGAAATTGGACTTCCTCCTCTGGAGGCTTTTGAATGTATTTGTTTCATAGTTACAGGCTCTCCTTTTATTTTCTTATTGACAGCATGCCTGTTTTAAACACAAAAATTATCTTAATGAGCTGATCTTTCTTCTTTCTGAAGGGAATTCTGGAAAATGGGGATAGCCATGATGATGCTGAGCTATAATGTGCACATAGAACATTCATTTCACAGCATAAGAGCAAAAGAATTAATGACTTTGTGATGGATTTGGGTTTCCAAACAGCTCTAAGAGCCAGCAATTACTATTTCCTTTTGGATATCTACTCCAGTTTATGTGCTGCATTGCAGCACATCTTCTTTCTTTGTAGAACACATTGTGTCGATATTTCATGGAATGAATGCCATGTCTGAAACTTGAGGTGAGGGGTTCTCTCCCTTGCAGCTACTGCACAGAGCTGTGAGCTTCAGCTGACTTGAATGACAGCCTGCTATGGAATTGATCCTGCTGGTCTGGGTCCCAGGCTAATTCAGGAACCTGTAAGGCCACATAACTGGAATCCCTAAAGCAATTCATGTGTAGTTTTGACTCATCCTGGGAAGTGGATTGAATTGGGTGCTACGTGATGTGTGTTGAACCCTATTCAATGCACTTTCCAGGATTGGGGAACTCTTCTATTTCCTCACTGACTTGCTGGCTGCCAGCCTCCTTGGACAAGAAGGATTCAGAAGACATGGCCAAAATGGGGAAGAGGTAAGGACTAGCCAGTGAGCCTGGCTGTTCTGTCAGCTCTGTGATGCAGTTCCATATGATCTTCCCAGTCTTGAATGTGGCTCTCCAGCAATCTCTGTGTGCAATTCCTGATTGTCTCTGACTCCTACTCCTGCCCTTTCCCAGCACCAGATATTTTGCTGCACTCTTACATCACTGTTCATCCTGACCTTACCAAATTATTTGTTTTCTGACTACAGTCTGGTTTCTGACTATGACTTAACCTAGTCCTTTGGTTTGAGATAACCCTATATAAAGCAAATGGTTGACTTGATTCTTCTCTTAGCATTCTTCCTTTCTCTAGATCTTTAAGCCTGTTGTGAGCTACTACCTACATTCTAGTTATTTCTCCTAACCAGAAAATTTGCTTTGCATCCATGGAGGAAGGAGGACTATCTTTGCTTCATTTTTTCACCCCCCCAAAAAAACTGTTTGGTATTAAGAAGTATTTTCCAATATAATATTAGGTAATTGCTGGAATGAAATACAGGCCATAAATGGTTTCTAGAACACAGAATACCAAGGTCTATATCTAGCCACTCTCGGTCTTCCCAAAAGCAGAGAAATGGACTACCTGTCTTGTAAGAGGTCACCTCCATACCAACATTTCAGTGATTATTTTCAATATATCATGTTTAACCCTTTTGTACCGGAGGGCACATCTTTCTACATCATTAAGCAATAATGAAGAAAAGAGACAGTGATGTATGAATGGGATCACAAAATTGCTCTATCATCTAAAACTGAAGCAAATACCCTTTTGGACATATGCTGCTTCTCATATTTTTATGAGGACATAAGGTTTTATTATTATTTAGCATGCACCTATTTTAAAAGAGGAAAGATTGTTTAGAAACTGCAAAGCACAAGGAGAGGCATAGAAAAGAATGTGAGTGCTTCAAATTATTCCATGTCTACACATACCCTTTCCATCAACCATTGACTCTGGATCTGAGTCAGCTACAGTCTGGAAGCCATTTAGCTGTATTCCCATCCAACTTGAACTAACATGCCCTTCCCTTGGTGTCATCCTAACCCAACGTGCTTTCCAGAACAGAGTTAGTTTGTATTGCTTGGCCCCAGTGCTGCGCCAAAGGAATTGTTTTTTGCATCTAATCAACAGAAATGTACTCTAAATCACAGTCACTGAATTTTAATGCCTCAAAGGTTTTGTAATACCTTGAGCCAATTTGAGCCTGATATATAAAATGCTGATCATCCAACACCCAAGGAGTGGTGGAAAACGAAAAAGTAAAGTCTGTTCTGCAGCTCTCCATCCCATCAGATTTCCTATAGGAGCAAAGCAAACAGTACATATCTTAATGACATTGGGTTAATTAGTGTTTACAAAATATGCAGAAATAATCAAATGGCTAGCACTGTGTGTGAATTGTACCTTCATAACGAAGCACAATTAAAAGTTATCAGTATTCCTATGTAAACATGTTGGATTTTTTCATTTCTTAGAAACAAGGAAAAGAGAGTTTGTTTTCATTTGTATCTGCTGTTTTACTCTTCTGAATTGTTTTTAATTCTGAATAGGATACAGAATAATAATTTTGCTATCTCCCAGCTGATTGTGTTAAAAAGGATCTTTTCTCCATTAATCGCATATACACGCAGTGTATAAGCAATTCTGTCGACATTTTTAATTAAAAACACTGTATGCAAAAAATGAAAAAACATTTCCCTAAAAACCAGAAGTCTTTGCTTTCATAGGCAGAATCACACACAAGCTCTCACTATGAAAAACTTTCATTTTTTTTAAACAATATCATTTGACTTCAACCACAGAAATGTTCCTGAAACAAAACAGAAAACAAAAGCAGACATCCCACTCCTGTTGCATAAAAAGATAGCTAAAACTGGAAAGATAAACACTCATATCCTTAAGTGGAGGCATCTCCAGCAGGTTCTCTCTGTCACCCTGGGATGAGATGGTAACCACAAGAAGGGAGATGTTGATGCCTATACAACCTGATACTGGTGTGATTAGAGGACACCCAGCATCTTGCAGGATTAGCTATAATACATTGTATGGTGCTTTTTCTTTATCAAACAGCAGCTGGTAAGAGATGCAGCCTTCAAGAGCACACAGCTGATCCCACCTGTTACATTTCACATCTCTATGTAGTTAATGGCCTAGATGTGCTGTATCTTAGTAAAATTTTATGATTTGTCTGTGCCAGACTCCAAGCAGAATCCTTTGCATCCATTTTTATTGAATTTGCAATGAATGTTTATATGGAATTTTACTTTTAAAATACACAGTACCAAAAATGTGGTTGTGTGTAAAGCAGAAACAATTTTCTCCCACCACAGATCTTTCTTGAAGAGTGTGTTGCAATTACTTGGAGACCTTTTGCAGAATTCTCTGTAACGTCTTTCTCCATAGTTTATCTTCACTTATATTTACTATAGCTGTTCACAGGTTTAAAGGTTTGTTTAATATGCAAAGCATTTTGACATCCAATAATGAATTAATTCATACAATTATATGTAATGTTTTGAAAGAATCCTAAAATTATATGTGACCACTGCTAAAAGATGTAATGCAGAAGCATAAAATATGTATGAAATTATGTAAATACACTGGAAAACGTCTTCCAGCTAAACTTGTCTACCAGTTTTCTGAAGGCTTGCCAAACTTGAAATAAAAGCCACATTGAGCAGAATGTTTAGACATCTGGATACCTTTCCTTTAAATTCCAGGAAAATATTCTGTATCTAGTTTGAACTACAGCTACCTAAGTCGCTATTTCCACTACAGTCAAAATAGTTATTCTTTGTAATTTCCTGTTTGTCATATTACTTCTTTTCAGCCAGCTGATCAAAGATATTCTCAATATTTTTGTAACTGTTTTTCCTGTCTAATTTTCTAGTTAGTATTTTAACAGGCTCAAGATTGCAAGCCAACCTTTTTTTTCTTTGACCTGTTCAGGCTTTCTGTCTTCAGACTTTGGACTTCATTCCACTGCTAGTGCTGTGCAATTTATTAAAATAATTGAACACTGCAAAAAATATTAACAAAGTTCAGAAGTTCACCAAATTTAATGTTGAAAATTATTTCTGCAGTCATGTTCATGTCACAGGAAATTCCTTGAATACTGCATCTCTCTGAGGCAATTTTAACCACCAATAAAGGTAGGAGGCAGGTCTTGTACCACTCTGTGGTACTTCTGTTTTAAAGGTGGCTAAACAGGCTGGTGGAAAAAAAAAATGTTTAATTCAGCTTAATTGCACAACAAATACTTGATCTTATTGCAACTTCATTAAAAATCTTCCAGACTGAGCTTAGGTTTTGTTAACCTTTACTTAATTTACATCAATAAAGCACAAACAAGTATGTTAGTTCAGCACTCCTACTACATGGTGTCACAGAATTTTCTTAGGTTCTACACTTCCTACAAATCAGAAAGCACACTTGATGAAAATCAGTGAGATGTAATAGCAAGGATATGAAGATTAATGTATTTTCACCCCTCATACACTGCTTTCCTACATATCAAAACATCAGCAAGGAATGAAATATAAATTCTTCAGTAAATTATACACAGTTTCAAGATAATACAGAAACTAGCTACAATAACTGCCAGTGTCCCATGCAAAACTTTTCCTAGTAGAGCAGGTTTAGTTTCTCATTTCAAAGCATTTTCTCTAAGTGGAGAAGTAAATCTATCACAAAATACGTAAAATCGAGTGAAAATATCATTCTAGGTGGAAACTTCTCAAATGAGTAGAGTAGTATTTATTGACATATTTGTTAGTTTAAATTCACCTTTTACACACCACTCTGTGAGCTGGAAATCAGTACGCTGCATTACGTTTGAAAGTAATATATCAAATTTAATTTTTTCTGAAAAATCACGTAGAAAAAAGGGTTACCTTTCCCTTGAACTTGAAGATCTATATCCAAAATTAAATTTTTAAAGGTCTTCACTCTATTGGGCCTGATTTTCTTGCATAAAAACATATTTGAACTCCACACGCTAGTGATGTACCTGTCAGTTATGTAGCTCAGATATATTCTAGTGAATACACACTAGTGCAGCCTTGGAAGTCCAAAATGATGAGTGATCACCATTCATGTGAAAAATCATTCTAACATAAGACAAGTTTCTTTGGACACATCTTTGCTGTGTGAACAGGGCCTCGTTAGAGGTTGGTGAGGGTCTCTGTTTCACTGCACAGAACATGCTAAAAGATTGTGAAACTGTGCATGGAGTCCTTATGGACTAATCCTACCTAATCCTGGTGTGTCCTAGACTTCTGAGAATGACTTACTGGGGTGAGGCAGCTCTGTGATGTGGACACACACTTGTTCTAGTTGTGTTGACTCACTCTTACCCAGTTTGAATATGGCAAAAATGCCTCAGCTTGGATATAACCCTTGCTAGAAAAACACTATCAACAATTCACATGCAGTATACAGTGCAGGACTACAATGTGATTTCTCATTTAAAAAGTTACTTTACGTGAAAAATATAAGAGAGCAAAACAGACAGAGAATTTTGGATCATAAGGATCTCCCTGATGAGATCTGATGGTCTTGATTACACTTGATTCAGGAGGAGCCAATGTCTCTTATTGCATACAGCATATTTGCAAATGTGATTGACAAGCTTAGAAAAAAGTACAGCAGTTAGCAACAAATTCTCTTTTCAGTTAGAAACTGTCTATTTAGAAATACTCATCAGATGATAGAAAAAGTAAATTACTTGTGGGTGATAGAGTTGTCTGACCTACCAATTAACAAAGAAAATCAGGTCAGATGTACAGGATGTAAATTAATTACCTGAATATGACTAGCTGACATTTAACAAAGTGGCATGTCACATTGGTAGGGAATCCAATCCTGTCAACAAGGCTGTAGATGTTAAAAAAAAAAAAAGAAGCAAAGAAATAAACACAGTAAATGCAAAGACAAGCAGAGACAAGCAGAGCAGGAGGGAGAAATTTGTTTAAGAGCACAACTGTTTCTTTTCTTCTATGGCTTTCCTTGAGCATAAAGAAAGCAGAATGCATTGTATAGTTGTTTGGGATCAATAGTGTCAAAAATACATATCAAGCAGAAAAAAAAATGCAAGATTTAATGCAACTACAACCACTTCGGGGTTCTTCTAGTGGCATTATCTGAGTCGTGTTGCACATATATGCAGCTTTTTTTGTCTTCCTTTTCTGATGTCACATATTGGATGAAGGGCATGGACATCATAGGTTGTACCAGAGGAATAAATTAAAATTTGAAATCTTGATCTGTGTCATTATTACAGAGTTGATTCTCTTGCAGTCTCTATTTCTGTCAGGTTGGTCAGGGAAAAATCCTTATTTTGTTGTCAGGAATTACAGTGAGTACTGAAGTCCTTGATGTACGCTCATAGAAGTTCTTTAAAACACCTCTGAATCTGGGAGTTGTCAGTGGGGTTTTTTCTCATAGAAACAAATGAAAATGTATTAATTTCAATGAGCCAGTGACATATGAGTCAAGATGACCCACTCAAGGTCACAGTAACAAGCTCAAGAAATGTTATTTAAAACAAATTCAAACCACATCACCAACACTAAAGCCTGAGGTATCTACTTGGGTCAAAACAGGGCCACAATGCTTTGGTCCTGTGGTCACTTATCTATTGATTATGGCAGCTGGTTCTTTTCCCTCTATTTTCTTCAAAGCCTGGAGGTATGTGCCTTCTCCCTTTCCAAATGGTGCTCAGCTTGAAAAGCAGCACAGTTGATCCCTAAGAATTTCCTCCACAACATTTTGCATATTTGTTTAAGAGGGAAGACCAGAAGATAAAGAGAGCAAAAGAATTTTAAATCCTGGCAAAGCCAAGCTGTTCTTCAGAAGGTGCATCATGCTGGCCCCAGGGTACCCTGAACAGGAGCACATGGCAAGGTGGTAGCAAGCACCAGGATATGTTTCTGACAATCAGTTTTGGCAGATCTGATACAACAGAGAGAGCCAGCAGAAACAATTACTGCCCATGATTATGTGTCTGGTTCTGTCAGGAGAAGAGGTGTCAACTGGCTCTCTTTTTTTAGGTTTGGGTGGGTTTTTTTTCATCCTTTTCCATTATGTTTCAGAGATTTGTTCCAGACTAGTAGCCTATGGGCTGGGGAGATGAGAATTCAGTCAGATATAGAGCACACAAAAAAGTGTAACAAATTGCAATGACAAGGTTGTGTTAGTAGCTTATGATCTAGTGAAATGAAATCCTGAACCAGGGAACACAGACAGTGGTGTGCTATGGGCTGTAGGCATCCAAGTTCAGAGAGGGGGGAAGGATTGTGCAGCAGGGGTAGGAGTACTGAGCCAGTAAAATCACCACTGATATTACTGCCAGCCTGTAACACTCTGCTCATCAACAAATTAAGTCATTTTTCTTGCACTCAATATCAAGGAGTAGAGTGATGCAGTTGGTATTTAAACATCATGAAATATGTTATTAGACACGCACAGCTGGAAGTAAAGAAATACAATGTTTTGGTCAAAAGCTTTCAAGCCTGCTGGCTGAACCATTTAACATTTTACTTCCATCTGTGTATGTCTTACAGAACTGGCTTGAACTTAATACTTTGCACTGGAACATGCAAGAATTTTGGGGGAAACACGTTAAAAAAATATTCTGTCCATGCTACCCCTCCATTTTGTCTTTCTGTATAATAGTCATGAAAGGAATTTTTCATAAACTTTGCAAATGGTTGAACTAGATTCATCATTTCTTCTTAGCTAGTAACAAAAACTGTCCTGGTACTAACCATTGTTGTGTCTGAGCATCCTAGGGCTGAGCACGTCCTTAGCTTTTATCCTTGCACGCAGTCAGATGGAGAGCCATTGACCCCGTTTGTCAGATGGGGGACTGAGACATGCAGTTGACTAAAAAGCTTGGCAAAGTTCCTTTATGGCCTATGAATAGGACCCATGCTTCTTTCAGTGTTCTCTCACCTAAGCTAATCTTCCTTAATTTCCAGGACATGAGGGAGAAGCAGTGGTAAAAGCCAAACCATCTGAATTACTAAGCATACCCTGCCCAGAAAATGTCTTACAGGAGTAGTACATATCCCTGGTACTTACTGATAATTATATTTGGTTTTGGCTCAAGAATTTTTCTTTGCTGTGCATTGTATTAACATGAACAAAGGCAAGATCCCTAGTTTAACATGCACTTCTTTGCCATTTGTTGATATGCAGTCTACTCATTTCCCAATTTTTACAGACTCCTCAAAAAAGAAATCTTAATAATTCTTTAAATGGCCCAATCCCCCAAATAATGATGGATTTATTGAATTCTAATAATTTTACTAAGAAAAAATCTTTTTGCTATGCTCTCAAGACATCTCTCAAGCCTAACTTCCTGAACTTTGTCTTTTCATATTTGCTGTTTTAATGACTAAATGATCATACTTAACAAAGCATAATTTCCAATATTTAGTATCACCTCACAGGTACTGACTCTTCTTTTCAAGACTAAGTATACAATAAGGTATCAGTATTCATATTTTGATAAACATACATGTATGTCCCAACAGAAAAGTAAAAACAAAGTAGTAGCATCTCATACTCTTACAAAACTTTCTCATTCTGCTTTTTGAATTTGTTTCCACATCTGACATTAGAGTATCCCGTAAAATTTTACATGAATAATCATTTTTTTATGTTTCCTCTCAGAATTTAAAGTCTATCTATTCATATGACAAAAATGGAAGTTCTAACAGAAAATTTTGGCATCTGAATAAAATGCACCTTTGTTGTTTGAATTGTTTGGCAAAAAGAACATGGAACATATTTTCTTGGCAATCAGGAGGGTGTCAAGCTTCTGACTTGAAGAAGCAGATGCAGAAAGAACTCTTATCAAAAAGGATATGAGGACCTGATATGATTAGCTAAATAATTACAGTCCTGGGCAGCAAATGCCAGGTGATAGTGTACCTTTTTAATTTGGGAGAGAAATGTTCTAACCAAACAGGAATCAATAACTGGAAACTGAAGCCATGCATCTCAAAATTGGAAATAAGGAACAGATTTTAAACAATAAGAATAACTAACGTTCTCCATCTGTTCATATTAAGTTTTTGGAACAAACTGTACTAAGGGAGAAATTATCATACTTTCTATGAGGGCAACTGGGTAGAAATCTGAGAATAGATAAGCTAAACATTTTTTGCAGGTTGCAAAATCCTCATTAAGGAGCTGCTGTGCCTTAACTAACAGAAACAGTAATACTAACACAGGAAATTAAAGAGCAGCCCAGGGTTTCCAGTACACAAATATGTCTTTCTGTGTAGCTAATGCTAAAGGTTCCCTTATCAGTAGTCATGATACTAAAAACAGAGATTGGAGGATTACCTCCGTCTATCATACGCTCATGAAACAAAACCAAATATTTGAGCCTGAAATTAATCCTAACACAGAGAAAATGAAAATGCAGAGAGATTGTTAACAGGAATCATTCTGGGTAGGTAAAGAATCAGCACATAAATTGTGTTTCATAATTTCCAGTTTTAAACTGCTGAGTACTCATTTAGAAAAAGAAAAAATCCTCTATCCTTACATCCTAAGGATGAGTTTGCTGTCCAAATGGAAAAGGACTGTGCCTTTGTAAATATGTTGAAACTGTTTAATCAAAATTCTGGTCAAAAGTTTTCCTAAAATCAGCTCAGGTTCTGGGGTTTTCCAGCGTGAGGTAGAAATCTGAACTACTTTCTCCAAGAGTGATAAGGGTGAAAAATGCCAGCTGATTTATTTTGTTTCGGTGTAGACCTAACCTAACTAGGTCTGTGGGAAGAGAAAGGGGATCAGAGACTTGAACACAGTGGTTCTGACATTCATAGTTAAGTGTGTATAAACATGCTCCTGTAAATGAGGTTATAACCACACATTTATTTATATAAATTTGAAAAGAAGATTTCATACTAACTGCACTGTACATATTTTAAAGAGTCCTTCATAATGCCCGATTTACAAGATGAATTTGGATATTTTGTTCAAGGTAATTCCTTCCTGGAGGAAAAATTAGTACATTTAAGAACATTTTTAATCTTATTTTAATTTAAAAGTGTGTCAATTAAACCACAAAAGTCAGGGTTAGTTTGCCTTTGACTTTAATACATTTTTCTGAAGCTCCTGATGATTAAGGACTGATGATCAACTACACTGAGAAAGACTTGAGGAAGCTGTCTGTCTTACAAAGAAGAATGGGAAAGTAGTCAACTGATCGGAGTCAAGGAGGGTCACACAATAGAGTTGCGCATATGTCAGGCCTGCTGATGGGTATAGGGAAAACCTGGGGTATTATAGCCAATAGAGATGCCAAATAGGATGTAATATCAGAGAGAGAAGTTAAAAGAGAAGATACCACAGAAAGTTGCTTTGTTTGAATTCATACTTACATCATGTGCTTAATTAATTCGGAAGGGGAAAATTGCGATATTATTTACTTCCGCGTCTGTTATGTGAACCCTTTATATCTGCATTTTAGATATTTACGTTGAATAAGTTAGACATCTTACACAAACAAGATGTAATTCCTTTGAGTTTTGTCTATAAAAGAGGCTTCTTTGGCACAGCAGATGTAAGCAAAATGTTCCCTGGTTTAGGTTTTATAGGAGATCTGGGGAGCATTTTCTCAAGAAAACAACCTTGGAATAAAGTGCTAAATATTTTTTTATATTTTTTCCCCTGAAATACCAAGAAATCACTATTAAAGGCTGACAAACCAGGTTTTTACAGTGTCATATATTAACTCATTGACTACATCCTCTTTCTCTGAAAAAAAAAATTGTTTTACTATTAATTATTAATTATTAAGGATTGAAACCTTAGCATCTATTTTCCCCTCTTAATTTTCTACTCTTACTATTTTGTAATTTTTATTGTCACTGTATAAGAGACAGCCTGATCCACATGTAGGTTCATTTCTTCCACAGTTGCAGAATCCAGACACCTTCTGTTTTGTGTGAACCAGCAGATTTGTCTACAACAAAAAATTTGTGGTTTCCAGGTATTAATAAATGCCTGTATACAGTCCAATGTGCTTCAGTTTTTATCACAACTAAGCAGATAAAATAGTTAACTGTAAAGCAAATTTCACTACTCTCACAGTCTAGATTTCCATATGTGCAATGCAGAGAATAAGGCAATATAATTTACCTTTTAATGTACACGGCCTATATATTCCAGTTAATGTTTACCATTACCCTGCTCTAGTTAACAAGTAAAACATTGAACAGAATCAGCTTACTGTATACTTATCCTGTAAATTACACTAGAGGACTCTTTTTCACTGACCTACTCAGTAGTATAAGCATGCAATAATGAAAACATGAAATGTATTCTATAAATGGACTTCCAATGTATAAAAGGATGTCTATTGCCTGAAAAGCTTGGGTATATAGGGAAAGTATCTTTCAAGGTTGTGATAAAGTCTTTAGAATTAGTCCATAGGCAAAGAGGGAGCTACGTTTCTTAGAATTCTTCCCATGCAATCCTCTCAAAATGTAATAGCAAAGCTTTGAGACTTTAGTTGCATTTCCAGGCCTTTCTATTTCTTAACTCAGTCTTTAAGTCTCCATATTTTGGACATGTGACATGAGAAGGGAACAAGTTATAGGATAGGGGCTGTATGGTGGGAGGCAGTCTTGGGAACAAAGGCAAGGCTCCAGTTTCAGGCTGTATCTAGGAAGAGCTCCAAATGCTGCAGCACTAGCAGAGTCTGGGTGTCAGATGCAACCAGCTGGTGAGCCCATCGGCTGTGCCCGGCCCTGGGCCATGGCATGGCCCTGGGAATGTCTCAGTTGTCAGATGTCTACAGCATGAGATCTGACAGATCTTCTCCTCCTGTGGGATGATGCTGTTTCGTACTTCAGAGATCAATCTTGCATCCACTACTATCTGCATTTATTTATTTGTTCATTCATTTATGCATTTGCTGACTCTGACTCCAGTGGAATCAGAGTTGGAAATTAATATCTCATCTGAAGGATTCAAATGAGAACTCTTCAATGTACCTCTTTTTCCACTGTTCAAGTAAAATGTTACTTATCAAGAAACTGGGAATAAATGCATCATCAGACAGAACTGCACATGGTAGGAATACAGAAGGATGGCAGGCTGTCTAGAGTGTCTTTCCTCTCTCTTTACTGTCTAAGGCTGCCAAACTCAATAGCCAGTAAAAACAAGACATTAACATGCTATCACTGACTTAGAAGTACTATCAAACCCTTACAGTGCTCTCTTTGCACAAGCTCATTTTCCACAGACAGGAAAATCAAAGAAACTAATAATAATGGAAAAATCATCTGGGAGAAGGGGAGGAAAGGGAGGCACAAAAGAAAAGAAGGTCCTCTGCTAGGATGCAGAGAGAAGTTGGATTCAGTTGTAAGTAGCCACAGTCCCTTGGTAGAAACAAAGTAGACCAGGCTTATTCTTTCTTCTCCCTGTGCACAGTCAGGCATGCAGAGAAACAAAGGAATCGGAAATAACTTCCTTACCAGAATTTTTAAAAGGTGGAATAGATAAAATTCCCCTGTGTCTTTTGTTGTCCCTGCACTCTTCTTGGTCAAAGTACCATCAAAGAAAATAACTACTTGGTCCATGGAACAATCACAGTCCATTTCTCTTTTTACAAATTACATTAATAGATAAATTGAGGCGGGGAATGACTAAGACTATAATTTGCTCTTTAGTCATCAGCTACCCGAGAGTCTGGGCTGCAACAGAGTTTTTACATTAGGGACTCAGCATCATATGCACAATACCTATGCATCATCTTTTTTTGAGGAGACAGAAAGCTTGTTAGGTTTGATGTATCTTGCACCCCAAGGAAGGATAGAGTTGTGTGGAAAGGACTGCAGCCCTGCTAATCCCTCCAATGGTTCATCTACACCATTGCTTCAAAGACACAACCTGTACATAATTTTGCCCATTTTATTTGGCATAATATTAAACTTCTGAGTGTCCTGCTTGTGTTTGTTGAAGCCTGTGCTGGTCTTTCTTCACAAAGCAACAGCTGCAGCCAGAGCACCGATGTTCACCTTCATGGTCAGAGGGGCAATTGATGAGCTCCTGAAAACGTCCAGACATGTCCTACAAAAGGCAGTGCAGGCAGGCTGTGCAGGGAGAGTGCTGTAAGAGCAACTGGAAAGTATAAAACTCCACCCAGAGAGAATGTATCTTCTCTCAACCAAGGAGTTGAGAGATTAAGGGTAAGAATTAAGGGACAGGCTTGCATATGTGACATTGATGAAAGTGTTTACTAGAGGCCACATGATCAGGAGGAAGAAGCTGATGAAGCTTTCTCTGGACAGCTGGAAATAGCATCACAGTCACAGGCCCTGGTTCTCCTGGAGGACTTCAAGCACCTTAGTATTTGTTGGAGAGACAACACAGCTCGGCACACACAGTCCAGGAAGTTCCTGCAGACTGTTTGATGTGTGTGGTGAAGGAACCAACAAGCAGAGATGTGTTGCTGGACATCTTATTAATAAACCAGGAGGGACTGGTTAAAGACATGAGGGTTGGGTACAGCCTTGGCTATTGTGATCATGAGAGGGTGGAACGCCGGATCCTGAATGGACGAAGCAAAGCAGCGAACAGAACTAGAACCCTAAACTTCAGGAGAGCTGAAGTTTGGCCTCTCCAAAGATCTCCTTAGTGGAATCCCATGGCTTAGAGCTCTAGAAAAGAAGGGGCCCCAAGGTGGCTGGCCAATATTCAAGAGTAATTTCCTTCAAACTCAAGACCAGTGTATCCCCAGGATCAGGAAATCAGACAAAGGGAACAGGACGTGCATGGATGAGCAGGGAGCTTTGAGTAAATCTCAGATGGAGGAAGGAAATTTATAGGATATGGAAAAAGGGACAAGCCACATAGAAGGACTCTGGGAACCTCATCGGAGCATATGGGGAGATGAATA
Source organism: Trochalopteron elliotii (assembly GCA_024734555.1). Classification (NCBI taxonomy): domain Eukaryota; kingdom Metazoa; phylum Chordata; class Aves; order Passeriformes; family Leiothrichidae; genus Trochalopteron; species Trochalopteron elliotii. Next base: position 299,028 of record JANPWX010000024.1, on the reverse strand, counting down.
GGAAGGCCAAGGCCCACTTGGAATTGAGTCTGTCAAAGGATATCAAGGACAACAAGAAGGGCTTCTACAAGTACCTCAGCCGCAAAAGTAAGATTAAGGAAAATGTAGGGCTGATGCTAAATCAGATGGGTATCCTGGTGACAGAAGACAGAGAAGATGGAATTACTGAATGCTTTCTTTGCCTCTGTCTGTACTGCTAAGGGTGACTTTCAGGAGTCCAAGACTCCTGAGGCAAGAGAAGAGGGCTGAAGAAAGGAAGACTTCCCTTTGGTCATAGAGGATTTGGTTAGAGATCAGCTAGACAGAATTGAAACCCATTAATCTATGAGCCCTGATGGGATGTGGTGAGGGAGTTGGCAGATACTGTTGCTAAACCACACTCTGTCATCTTTGAAAAATCATCAAGAATGGGAGAGATGCCCGTTGACTGGAGGAAGAACAATGTTACTCCCATCTTCAAAAAGGTCAAGAATGAGGGCCCAGGAAACTATTGGCCAGTCAGCCTCACAACCATCCCTGGAAAGGTGATGGAACAGATCATTCTGGAATTCATCACCAAGCATGTAGAAAAAAGGAAGGTCACCAGGACTAGTCAGCATTGGTTCACATAGGGGAAATCATGCTTGACCAATCTGATGGCCTTCTATGATGACAAGGCAAGATGGATAGACAATGGGGGAGCAGTAGATGTTGTCTCCTTCGACTTGAGCAAAGCTTTTGACAGTGTCCCATAACATCCTTCTAGGTAAGCTCAGGAAATGTGGGTCAGATGAAGGGGCAGTGAGGTGGATCAAGAACTGGATGAATGGCAGAGCTCAGAGCATGATGATCAGCAAAGCAGAATCCACTTGGAGGTCTGTGGTGTTCCTCAGGGATCAACACCAGTTCCAGCCTTATTGAGAATAGAATGCACCCTCAGCAGATTTGCTGATGAAATGAAATTGAGGTAGTGGCTGATACACCTGAAGGCTGTGCTGACATTCATCAGGACTTTCACACAGTGGAGGATTGGGCAGAAGGAAATTCAATGAGGTTCAACAAGGGCAAGTGTTTGGTATTGCACCAGGAGAGGAATAATCCCGAGTGCCAGCACAGGCTGGGGGCTGACCTACCCCAGAGCAGCTCTGTGGAGAAGGGCCTGGGAGTCTTGGATGACAAGTTAACCATCAGCTGGCAGTGTATTCTAGTGGCCAGGAGGGCCAGCGGTATCCTGGGGTGCCTCAGGAAGAGTGTGGCCAGCAGGTCAAGGCAGGAGGTCCTTCCCCTCTGCTCAGCCCTGGCCAGGCCACTTCTGGGCTCCTCAGTACAAGGAAGACAAGGAGCTACTGGAGAGGGTCTGGCAGAGGCCACAAGGGGGATGAGGGGTCTGGAGCTTCTCTCTTATGAGGAGAGACTGTGGGAGCTGGGCCTGTTTAGTCTGGAGGAGACTGAGAGGGATCTCACTGACACATATAAATATCTCAAAGTGGGGTCTCGAGAGGATGGTGCCAGAGTATTTTAAGTGGTACCCAGTGACAGGAAGAAGAGTAATGTCTGTAAATTAAAACACAAGAATTTCCACCTCAACGTGAGGATGAACTTTACACAAAGGAAAGCAGAGAACAGGGAACAGGCTGTCCAGGGAGGTCATAGTCTTCCTATCTGGAGACATCGAAAACCCACTTGGATGAGTTCCCGTGTAACCTGCTCCATATGACCCTGCCTTGGCAGGGAAGTTGGACTAGATCTCCAGAAGTCCTTTCCAACTCTAAAAATTCTGTTATCTCCTAGGCATGTGTGAGAGGATCTCAAGCTTGATTACCTAACAGGATTAAGAAAAAAATTTGGTTGCCTCAAATCCAAAATTTTTATACTGCATTCAGAAACTTTCCAAGCTCTGATAAGAATGAAAACATGTTAGTGAACCCTTATATCCATATCAAGCTGTTCATTCCAAAAATGAAATTAAATACAGCCACTTCTACAACAGAGTGCAACAAATGTGCAGCTCTATACAATAGTTGAGGATAGGCAGTAAAGAAGGATATCATGCCCAGCTGAAAAAGTGTTCTGATTCATGAATATAGTTAAGTTCTGTTCCCTTTATGTGGTCTTGGTTTCCCTACCCTAGCAGCTGGTGTATGATAGTGAAATTCTGCCTTCACTTTTAATCACAAAGGCACTTTTGTTTCAATCAGAAATGCACTGTATTTTTTCAACAAAAAATAGCAAAGCATTGACATTTTCAAAATGCACCTTTTGTATCACAAAAAGGCTGTTTAATCATATACTTTGTTGTTAGAGCACTTTCAATTTTTAAGTGTTTCTAAGAAACCGCTTTAATTTTAATTTAGGGTGCAAGAACATATAAATCTGCAGCCATGGTGGTTGCTCAGGGTGAGGTCTGGTACAGGAAGCACCTGCTTTTAGCAGAAGTTCAAGCTGGAGATGCAAAAGTAAAGATCACCCTGGCTTTTAGCAGCTTTTTAACCAATCATAGACCAAGCTTTTCATAGCCCATGTTAATAATTATTATTTAAGCATGACAACCTCAGATAATTTTGCTTCTTCGCAGTAAATCTTCCTTGGATCTTGTGATGCAGCAGCTCCTGTATCTGGGTCGTTATTCATTGTTATACAGCATAATGCCACTGAAGGATTAAGATGATATTAGCAAATGCATTATGAAGCCACAAGTAATCAAGCTTAATGTAGAGTGAGATTTGGAAGTAGAAAATATTCAGACTAAGATGTTAGCAGTGTGTTATGGAAATGGTTTAATCTCTGGTTATAAGTAGCTAATATATGCTGAATTTTAACATCAGTGTGCAACTTCGATTAGAATCTCCTAAATACATAATCCCCATAGCAATCCTACTAAAAAATGGGAGCTTAATTGTCGCCTTACAGTCTAGTACCTTTCACCTTCACATAATGCTACCATGATGGCTTTTCAAAACAGCAAGAAGGAGAAGAAGAAAGAGAGAAGAAAATCAACCAGAAGAATTTGTCGGTAAGACACTTTAACATCCGTTTCAAAAGTCATAGATTACAATTTAAAATGGAAGTCCCCTTTTGAACAAAGAAGGAAAGGTTATGAGAAAATACAGTTTGAAATTATTGATGTGTAAAGCCATATGTGATTGCATCTGTCCTATAGCTCCCCCAAATGCACCAAATGGATATTGCTGAAACCTCATGGAAATCAGAGCAAGAGATTTGACTACAGTGATTGTCATTACTGTTTAGAATGCTGGTTGATGTGTCTCAAATGGAATATCTGCTTTTCTCATGCAAGCCGACTTTATAGACTGTGTGTCAGATGGGCTGTATGTGTTCTGCCCAGATAACCCTGGAAACATGCAAGGGTCATGCAAATTAGAATTGGATAAAAAGAAATAAAGTAAATTGACCACTGATAGTTCTTTTTCTTCCTTTATCCTGCTGTCTGATACAAGCATCCAAGTGTAATGATTGTGAACTCAAAGAATTTCTGTTTCAATGCACTTTACCTTTGCAGGTAATGAAGTTAGTGGGTTCAACTTTAATTCTTTATGGGGTTTTGTGTTGATTTTTCTCTCCCAGGAAGGGCTACTTAAAAATGGTGCAGTGATTATCTTCTTTCTAGCATCAAAGTTTCTGGTTTTGCAGATATTTACTCAATGTTACACCAGAGCAGAAAGCAACTGACCAAAAACCCTGAAGCAATAATCAAAAGTTTTAACTTGCCCAGAACAGCACTGAAGCACATGAGACATTCCATTTATTATTACAAACATGCTCATACCTTGATCAGATATTGTTAATCACAGCAGGTCCACTTCTGCAATTTACATGTTGGTCTTATCAAAACAAAAAAAAATATAAGTTCCCACCCCCACTTCTACTTCAAGGCCTTTTTGGCATCAAACAAATCAGCCCTTTTATTAAATTACTTTCTCTGGGATTCTCAGAGAAATATCTTGTGCTTCCTTCATACAGTTTTTCAGAGTCAGGGTGCTGATGGCACTCAGAAACCTCTTCTATCTTTAGAGATTATTTCTCCTTCCTTGATTCTCTATGTCAGAATTGATTCTCAAATATATTTATCTACATTTTGTTAATTGTAATTTAAATTTGTATTCTAAAGGGTATATATTTAGACTATAGTAATTTTGAAGGCAAGCAGTTATTTCATTGGGTTGTCACTCCTTCCAGAAATCAAACCCTCCCTGTCATATATAAATAGATTGCTTGATATACATGCAATATCCTGTCGGTGTCATGCACTCTTTTCTTTAATCTGACTGACATAGCACATAATAAAATGCTCACTTCAATATATGTCTGTTGCATTTTGCCTAATTCTGGGCTTAGTTTAATATTAGTCATGAATATTTCCTACAACTGGATATGAATTTGAATATATAAAAGGCACATTTTATGTTCATGCTGCTGCACTTGCTTCTCCCATATATTTTACTGCTTTCCTTGCTTGTGATGAATTAAGCCATCTGAAGAAAAGAACTGGAAGCAACAGGGACATTGAGCCTGTTATCTTTATCCACAAGCCAGGTGTAGCATGTAAGAGGGAGAATTGCATTCTTTGCACTTTATTTTCCGTAAGTAACTCACAGCAGTGAGCTGGAGCGAGCCATGTTCTCCAGTGGCCATAGCAAGAGGAAATACAAAATTCCAGCATATTCAACCTAAGATTTTTCCATATAAAAGCATGTGATCAAACAATATCAGCAATTTTATTCCATGTAATTTATATGGATTGTTTTGGAGGGGAGGCAGAAATTGCTATTTTGTTTCACTTCTGTTTTGCTGCACATCTAAGGAAATACCTTCTTTGGGTAAAAAGCTGGTTTTGATCAGTGGCTCTGGATGCTTAGGTGTTTGTCTGGGTTTCTTTATAAGTGTAAATTACTATAATGAACAGGAAAATGTTGTGAATTTTTCAATATTCCTGCCAAGACACACATTCAGGTTTCCTTCAAGGAAGATTCAGTTGTGGATAACTAGTGAGGAAATCTTAATTCTTCTATGTTATATAAAACCTGCTTTGAACAATAATTGCTTTTATTGCAATTGAAGAGTCGATGGGGATCCTGAAGATGTCCATCTTTTTTGTTTGTTTGGGGTTTTTTTGTTTGTTTATTTGTGAGTAAGAATTCATTTAACAGAATATCTTCAGGAAAATAAAATTATTGAATGTATTTTACTTCCATTATTGGACTAGATACTTCTGCATCTACTTTTATAGCTGAGAAAGAAGAATTAGGCAGCATGTTCAGAGACACATTTTTATCAATTTGTGATGTTTTCACGTTCTGGTTATTGGTCACCTGAAACACATTGGTTTGGTTATTTGGTCACCTGAAACATATACGAGCTTAGGTGGTTTTAGCTTCTTGCTTTTTAAAGACCAGGAGATGAATTTTTTTAAAAGAAACAAAAGCAATGACTGTCATTTCTATGCTACAGCAAGTCAGAAATGCTTAAAATACTATGGCATTTCTGGATTGCTATGCCACCTACCAAGACCTGCATGTAACTTTTTGCTGTCAGAAAGTCTATTTCACCATTTGGCAAAGACCAAATTTTTTTCACAATGCTTGAAATGGAATACAGTTTAAGACTCTTTCAAAATGGGCTGTGTTACCCTGGTTTTATTTTTCATGCAGAAGTACAGTCTATTCTGTCTACATATTGTGTGACCTTGCCTCCCTATGGATAGAAACGATGGAAAAAATGAACCACTGTCTAAAACAGATTAGATGCCAAACCTAGTTAGATCTTGCCTAATCCTATAAAAGTGTGTCAGTTAGGGACTTACTTGACCTACAGAAAAAAAGATCTGAAAACACTATCCTAGCTGGTTACTGATTTGCCTTGATTATACTGCAGCTATGTCTTTATTACAGCAGACAAAGTGTGGTCATGCAAATTTAGCCCACTTTCCATCACTCTGTGGCATCCACCCAGCAAGTTAAAACATACTTTTATTCAACAATGTAACCAACATGCAGCAAATTAATTGCCAGAACAACACAGTGAAATCCAAACAGAAATTACTCCCTAGTTAGATAAGGCTTTTCAAACAGTGGCCCACATTGTTCTTGCTGAGAGATTCTGACATGCCTGAGAAGTTTTATGGCACTAATGATACTATTACGGTTGTTCTGCAAATCTTGAGGTACTTTTTTTTCCTATTGTCTTAATACCAAAGGCTTTTTATATATAATTATTTTCAACATGTATCTGTCAAGATAATTAAATAAATTTTAGATCATTCTTTCTTTCTTTCTTTCTTTTAGAAGGCAAATGATCAAATGTGTGTGTGCACAGAAAAAATATGGAAGAAACTTTGAAGGAAGGTTTCTCTCTCTAGCAGAGTAAACATATCGGATGTTACACACTGGATTCAGTGTTATTTTGGTGAATGCTGTAACAGCCAAATTAGCTAACCCAAAGGGAACAGAAAAGGTGTTTAGAACTAGTGACAGTACTTCAAAAAATGAGGCTGGGTCAAGCACTATATGAGCACTAAAGCGAGTATGGAGTATAATAAAGCAACTTGTTTTTTTGAATAGCTGGGCACAGTATAGGTAAGCCTATTGTTCCCCAAAGGCTGCTTGCAGTTACTGTTAACGCACTTCTGTGCTTTTACCAGAGCCTTCAGTAGCTGTGACAGTGCTTGCAAATGTGATGCTCATGACAAGTCTGTCTGCTTCTAAAGCACGTGAAGAAAGCAGAACACTTTTAATAATACTAATGGAGAGATTATCTTTAGCTTCTGATTTTTTTTCCTTTTGAAAATAAAAGTGGGAGGTTTGTTTTAACACTCTGCCCTTTTCAGAAAGGTTGTAAGAAGCAATTGAGCCCCCTCTGCAAAAAGCTTCCCTTTTCAAGTTTTCCACTTAATTAAAATACCACATTTTAGCTCACTAGAAGGGAAGTCTTCACCACTACCTTTTAAAGAAATAAAAAAATAAATAATAGTGGCAATCCTCTGTCAGTATAAGAGTGTTTCTGTTAGTTTCTATGCACAGAGGGATAATTATATACTTTTAAAGTCCCCATTAAAGAGCCAAAAACTGTTCTACAGCTTCTTTATTAAAGATATCTGAATACTGCAGATAACATTAAAGGCTACAAAAGTAGCCAATTAGACCGTATTAATATGCAAATTTACACAGAAAATAATGTGTAAAATGTTTTGAGATTACTTAGGAGTGTAAAAGAAAGGCTGGACTCACAGGCTACAAAGATGCTATTATGCACACACAGATGCACATATGTATGTTGCCTCTAAAGCACCAACAACATTCATTTTTGCTGCTATATTAAAAAGAAAGTGTAATAAAAAGCTCATGATTGCTTTTTTTAAAGGATTATAAGTTATCCTGAGAAAAAAGGAATTATTTAAAATTCCAAAATAATAAGGATTTCACAGTGATTCAGTAGATGTGTTATGGATCACATTTTCCAGACATCTCCTAATGCTTTGGTGCACCGCTACACAGTAAAATGCATAACTGACCATGATTACCCACTCCCTCCTATATAATACCAGTCAATTTGCACTTGTTCTTTCCTGTATTTTGCATTTCTCTGCAATATTTTAACCTTTACACATGTTCTGTTTAACCAATTATTTAACATTTACAACAAATTATATTCAGTCTATCAGATGCAAATCCAAAATTTCCATTTTGCTCATGTAACTATGTTAGAAAACAAAAGATAAGGATGTTGGACACTTTTTATAGATTTCCATCAAACATTGAAAACCAGTTGTGAGTGTGTGCCTGTGTGTCTCTGTCTGTGTGTTTATGCTGCTTCTGTGCTCTTGCCATCAAGTTCAGTATGTTGCTCTTTAAAACTGAGCCCCACTGGGCTCTCTGCTACACTATGCAACATACAATCCAGCACAACTTATCACACTGTGACAGCTAATATTTAAAAAACACATGCGTATTTTGAGGTTTGATAACTGCTATCAATCTTGATAATGGGTATGGAATCCAAAATTCTGACAGATACCTAGTGGAAGGAACATCCACTGTGAACAGCTAATGTTGAAGAAAATGAACAAGAGAGGCAGATAGTCTGTGTATCTAATTACAGATAAAACAAATAAGTAATACAGAAAAAGCAATTATAAATATCTACTGAGGTTTGCAAATTCAGAAAGGCTGTAAGCCTACTAAGGCCACCTAGCTGGCTTTAATTGGACATTTTGCTATTGAAAGGTTTGAGTCTTGCCTTATGGATTTTTTTTATGGTTATATTTTCAGGACTCCCAGTACAATTCCACACAGCACCTTAGTTTCAAAGAAACTGCCAACAAGGAATAGAGCTAAATGTGGAAAAGCAGGCCTTTGATGCTTTGGAAAGGCACTCTTAAGAGAGAGTTAATCAAGTTAGAGTGACCTCCAAAAGCAAAATTGCAGCACAAAGCATAATGGGTAATGCTATGTAAATTGCCATGTATGCAATCGGGATGTTATTATAGCAAGACCAAAAGGTGCTAGCTAATGACCTCTACATTTGATCTCTGGTTTTCCTAGGGGCTGACAATGTCTCTGGCTGAGACAATAGCTGCAGCCTGCTGATGAACATGGAGAAGGGTAGGACACCTGTCCACAGCTCCCTCTGCAGCCTCAGTGGACCACATCTAGGTGCTGCTAACTGACAGTGGGAATCACTGCTACGAGGTCACCCCTTAAATCAACACCACCTTAAACCATAATGGCATTTATTATTATTATTATTATTATTATTATTATTATTATTATTATTATTATTATTATTACTACTACTACTACTACTACTGCTACTACTACTACTATTATCGTTGTAAAAAATTGGGTTACAATTTTTCAAAAATTTATATCCTCCTCCTAGAAAGATTTATTTTTCAGAATGCATGTGAACACACATAGGATGTTTGGAGGAAAAACCCAACACTTATTTAGTTTTGTTGTTTTGATTTTAATTCCAGAAATTTTGGGGTTAATGACTAATTCAAATCATTTACATAATTTTACATTGAAACAGCTATTCCAGAACTTTGATTTCTTCTGCACATAATGTATCGATTAAGGAAGAAGAAGTGAAAATATTTATTATTTTGTTCCTTCATTCTTTGTAAAATCCTCTGGATAAAATTTTCTAGATTAAATAAAACGTTTTACGTTATTTCCTATTTGATTTCTTAACTTCTGTTAATAGAAAGATTTAGGCTGATATGAATATTTGACTATATACGCATACATGTATATGAATTATTAAATTACCAGAGATCATTATCAGAAAACAATTCATGTCTTTAGACAAAGGCAAATTAATAATGTTGATGGTCTTTCAATAATACATTTATTTATTCATAAAAATTGGTGAAATTCCATTTTACTTACTATAACTGCTTTAGACACAAAAAAAATTGTTGCATAAGCAAAATACTTTATTTACTTTTTAATTTTAAAATAAATAACAGAATTTTGGACATTTAGTACATCATATTGTTAAAGAAATTTGCTATAACAATGGTGCATTTTGCACTTATGTTATGCTAGCGATTTTTTTATGCGCTGTGCCATGGATTTTTGCTTTGAGGAATCCGATGCAAGGGCCCAATTCTGCTTCCATTTAAAGAAATTGCCTCAAAAAGGAACATGATTTGATCTTGTAAGATGTAATATTATAGATGAAAGATTTCATTTTTAGGATCTGTGTTGACTTATATTATGTATGCAAGCCTAGATTTATTTTATACCTCACTATTGGTTTAGCTCATGACAAAATGAATTAAACAACGAATAGGTTACAGATATTTCCCTCGGGATGAGGGTATTTGATCTTTTTCTCTATTTTCTACATAATATTAAAATCAACATCTCCTGAAACATGACAAATGCATTGTTTGCTTCAGTATTTTTATTTTTGAAGAAATGTAATATGAAGCAAGGTAATGCCAGAGATGAAGGCCTTTAATTAAACATATTTATACATTAACATTTTATTTAAGTCATTTTTAGCACATTTTGGGAAATATAACCCATGTGTATTTGTGCAGCCCTGATAATCCTCCTACACACAGTCAGGGAGAGACTGTAACAAAGGAATAGCAATACAAAACAGAGAACAATTCTGCTTGATTTTCCATTGCAGTCATTTTATCAGGGACAGGGAATATTTTACAGTCGTGTGCAGATGAAGGTTGCATGCATTCCCCAGCATTAAATTGTGGTAGAAAATGAAAAACCTAATAGCATTTTGATGTATTCCAGTTAGGTTTTCCATTAAGAGAAAAAGGTGATATGTTCACACCATTTGTCAGGAAAAGAAGAAATGAAGAAAATGTTGACAATTTCATTACACTCTGGTTATGGGGTGATCTGAACTTACCTATTACAAGAAAAAAAAAAAAAACTATTCAAGATATTATTAGTTGAAAACATTACTGTTTATAGTTACTTTAACTTCTGCTACAACTGTGGCTGATATAAGCAATATGAGCTGCAGATTTTAAAAGAGAGATTTCCTATCATTGACAGCCTTGATAAAAAAATCTTGTATCCCTTTGAATGACATAGTCCCATACTGTTGAACAGTTCTCTGATAAACCTAGTCATTCACAAATGTACCAGATGATACAAAAAGTGCTTCTAAGTCTATTGCTCTTTTTTAAGCCTGTATTTTTCAAGCATTTTTTGTACTAGTTTTCTCCCTTCCCTTCCCTTCCCTTCCCTTCCCTTCCCTTCCCTTCCCTTCCC
>JANPWX010000024.1:186873-287886 GCA_024734555.1 Trochalopteron elliotii | reverse complement strand
AAACCTACTTAAGGATACTTTTTAGGATCCTTCTCCCCCCTTCCCTTCCCTTCCCTTCCCTTCCCTTCCCTTGAGAATGTATCTCCAGAGGAAACAGTGGCTGGATATTTCATACCAAAGTTTAAAAAATAATGTATATTTGCAGGGTGTAAGGGAGTACAGCTGTAGCTTCAATCTGCCCAACTGGAAAAACTATCCTATAAAGTATCCTTAACTAGGTTTTACTATAAGTTTCACAGAACTTCATATTACATATAATAAAATTAGGAACAGATATTTGGGTGGAGTGGTGTTTATAGCTGAGCTCTTTGGTATGTCTATAATGATGTATCAGAAATTGCTCTTTATGAAAATATACTTGGGAGACAAGCATATAGCACATCAGCACAATCCATTTTGTTATTTCTTATCTGCAAGATACCAAATCAAGACCCATAAACTCAAAAAAAAAAAAAACCAAAACCAAACAAACAAACAAAATACCCCCTGGACTGAAATACACCTGCCTTTGTTCTACAATTTGGTGAAGAATAATTTGTCTAACTCTTACACCACAAAAGTCATACTGAACACACACTGTCACTTTTATGCTTAAAACTGGTGTGTAATAATCTAGTCCTGAAGCATATATAAACCTGAAGATAGTGAGACCCTGCTGTAGAGGTTTCACACCGCTTTCCTCTGTCTACTCTACCCTTCTTTGAGAAGAGAATTAGTTTGAGGAAATTTTTTTCTGTGATTAGAAAAGTATGAGTTTCTCTTACAGCTCTACTAAAATAACATCATGAATAATGCAAAACCAACCAAAATCAATGATAATTTCAATGGATCCTACATTTAAATATAACTTTGTAGTCGAAGACAGCACAGCAGTTTATGTGAAGGATCAGAAGATTTACTTTGCTAGCTGTGCATAGAGGATTTGGTCCAAAATCCACAGAAGTCAATGATGAGTGGAAGGGCCCCATTTGATTTCTTGTGGTTTTTCATCAAGTTCTAGCTGGAGATAGATATCTTTGCATTCTAAGCATATGAAGAAAACAGGAGAATTGTATGGTCCTGTCTTTCCCGTATTCTTTTGAACAAAATTCGGGTGTAACTGCATTCCAAGGAATTATTTTCCTGGTGGAAAGTATTTTATTCCAGGGGCAAAGTACCAACAATGCAGCATTTGATGGGATAACATTACTGATAAAAAATTGCTAATAAAATGATTCACCCGTAATATTTACTTGTTCTAATTTCTTCCTGCTTACTGGACCTGATTGCACCTGGACACAGTTCAAGAAAAAAATATATACATGAGAAACTGGAAAAGAGAGAAAATTATGCTGCCCAGTGACTACCCCTCTTTGGTTTGACAAGAAGGTGGGAAGGGGAGTTGCATCTGAAAGCTATGGACGCAGAGCCAGGCATACTTTAACAAAGAAACAGTGGAAAGCACTTGTCATATCATGCTACTAATCCTTAAAGCATTAAATATAGGCTGCTAAAGGAGACAGCAAAAATCTGCATTACTAAAATCTTTCATGTATTTCTACAGGTGTAGGTGGAACCAGTTGTAGCAGTCATTGTATAATAAAACAGATGTGATTAATAATGCAAGAAAATAATTTATAGGTAACTCTTGAGACATGCATATGGATTGACACCCAGTCTATTTGTGAAATGATTGTGAGTCTTTGGAAAAATAAAAAGAAAATGGAATTATGGTTTCTTCCTTTCCTTTAGTAGGCCAAAAATGACACACTAAGGAATTTCAAAGATCAGTGTTTCTATCTTCATAAAATCAATCTGCATCATAATTTACAAAAAAGGCTTAATTAACCCAAAGTTAGGCAGTTTGTTATAAAAATATCTATCATCAAGCAACACCCACACATCTATTCCTTCCTAAAAGAACTCTCTAAGACAATCATAACAAAATCCCTGCATTCAGAAAATAGTACAATCACAGAACCAAACAGCTAACCAATACCAAACTTAAAGACTTAAAACAGCCTCACAATCACATACTTTCTTTTCACAAATAGTCATGGCCTCATTGAGAGATCAGGATTGACCAAGCTTTAGGGATGAATCAAGATTATGTTGTAAGCAAGTATTCAGGAACCAGGCAGATCTATGGAAGAAAGTTAATAGTCTTTGGTGAAGGAACTGAATGTTGCTCTTGGATAATTAGATTCCATTGTCAGCAATGAGAAGGTTACAGAAGCATGAAACATGTTTCTTCTTGTGCAGCTGTCCTAGAGTGACTTTATGATGCTTGTATCCCCAAGCATCCTACATTGTCTGCAAACACCTTCAAATTCTTGTACACTTCCCTCTGTTAACAAACGTTGAGGTTGTAAATGGAAACACATGAAAGAATCTAAATATTGAAAATGCCATTTCACAGGCTAATTTAAGTCTGGCATTCCTGTTAATGCTATGACTGTAAAAAACCTGTTTGTAACTTTTGGTAAAGAAATGTAATTTCCTGCTACATTTCCAAACAGAAACTTATGTTGTGTTAGCTTGCACAGAGTTCATCAGCACAGAGATCTTTCAGATGACATGAGCACTGTTATCTAGCATTTGACCTAAAGTAACATAACCACGAGCAGCAGTATATTATCAGCCTCTACTTCATAAAGGGATTCTTGCAGAGAACTTTTCCATGTTTCATAATGTGGGGATTGCAGTTTGTGGTTCAATGAGCAATTTCTTTCTTCCATTTTTCAGCTCAGAGCTGACTCAGTAGTTTCTTGTTCCTTTCCAGCCTGTCCATTTTCTGGTCTTGACCCCTCTCGCCAGCCAGTGTCCATTTCGGGTCCAGTTACCATAGAAGGTTCCTGGCTTCAGCAGGGACATCAGCTTGTTATCCCAAACACTAGTTCCAGTGCTCCATGGTTTTCTTTTTCCAGGACTCTTTTCCTCTCTTGACTGTTCCAATCTTCTGTTGTTCCAACCTTTGCCTCATGTTATGCTCATTCTCATTCTAAAATCCCCTTACCTCATTTCCCTTTTTTCCTTATTCTTCAACAAACTGTGGTTTCTTTCTGTTGTTTTTTTTTTTTCCTTTCAATTTCTAAGTGAGAATCTTTCCTTTTTCAAATCCCTGAAAATCTAGCAAGGTAGATGTAGAAGAGATGTTGCATTTACTCTTCTGAGTCTCAGTGGCATAGAAGAGTGCAGCAATGTGGAACAAGTTGCTAGGACATTTATTCCATCTTGCAATCACAAGGTAGAGTCTGACCATTGCAAACCATATTTCCAGAGAATTTTACAGATTAAGTCTAACAAGTCCTGCTGACCATGTGTAAAGTGAGCTTTACAGGACTTCAGAAAAAACATATTATGGACAGCAAATCCTTCTATGCTAAATTTAAATTCTTTTCTCAGAAATACAGGTACTACACACATATATGGACATCCTGAGTGGAAAAATTGCAGCTTTTAAAGTTTGAATCTAACATGTTTTCTCCAATTTTATTCTGAACATTAATCAAATAGATTGTGCTGAATGTGTAATACAATTTAAATGCAAAACTGATATCTGTAATTAAAAAAAAATTATCCTTTGGACTTAGTTTGGCAAAGTTCTAAGTGAAATTTGCAGCCTTTAATGGCAGGTTTTTCCTTTACTATCACTTTGACACATCCTGTACTACCTCTTCCACCTATTCCAACCACGCCCAGACCACCTTTCTGTGCCTGTAGTAGAAAGAGGCTTTTTTCAATGAGTGCAGACTGGCCTGAGGCTCAACAAGGTGTTTTATCGAGGTGTTTTCTCACTCCCTCTTGAAGGTTTTGGCAGTCCTTCCCCTCAGCTGAGGTCCTGGGAGCAGGTATTTTGTTTGAGTGTGTTCATGCCTTCTCTTCGAAGATGCTCAAACTGGAAAATACCCTTGTGGCAATTGCACCAGCAGTTAAACAATTTAAGATAATTTAATATGCATCTCAATGGATAAAACAACTCAAAGCACAGAAATTATCTACAATGATATTACAGGAATTATCACATCTAAAGCCATGTTTTTATTAATTAAAGCACCTTGAACATTCTTGCTTTACTCTGTCAGTCCTTATATAACGAAACTTTTTCTAGTATGTATGATAGGGTATTAATCCTCCATAGGATTCCACTGTGGTTGTTACACATGTTTACATCCTGAATGCATCCGGCTATCTCACAGAGAAAATAAATAATAGATTTCTCTTCTTTTGTTTCCTTGAGACTAGCAGGATAACTGCCACTGTTTCCTACGTCTAAACTTTTTCTTCCTCTTTGTGTGTTTGTGGGTGATTGCGAGGCTAAAAGGTGATGTGCTATATTCTCAAGGCTGGGATATTTGCAATTCTGCTGCTGAGCTTGGACCTGAGAAGTGGACTAGATAAGCTTTTGATAACTCTGATATTTGACTGGAAAGTTATGTAGGGAAAGCAGCAGCAACCTGTCACCATATTCTCACTTGTAGGATTTAATTCCCCTAGCAGACATCAGTAAAGCACGGTATGCATTCTGGGTTGGGGTTTTCCAGGGAATTTCTTCCCGTCTGTTATCTGCAAAAGATGGTGGGAGAAGGGGGTGACACTCGGGGAGGATGAATAGGAGGTAATTGAGTTAACAAAAGATGTGACCAAGTGCGTTGGCTATACCAATGGAATGGTTCTGGGAGAGGGAGGAAGCAGAGTGGTTTTGGCAGATTCTTAACTGAGGAGCCGGCAGTCTTTGCCCAGCTTGCGGGGGAGATGACTGCGGTGTTTGGTGCTGGATGTCTCCTGCCCAGAGACACTTGCTGCGACAAAGAAGTCTTCCTTACCTTTGGTAGGCTAGCTGCTCACGGAGAGCTGGTGGACTGGGACTTTTTAGCGCCTGTTCTCGCCGAGAGACCTTCGCCATCTATGTGGGTGGAAGCTGGGCCTGCACCCACTCCCTGTCTTCAGCGGGAGCACCGCCCAAGTGCTGACCGGAACCTTGCTTGCTGCTGCCACTGCCAGGGCCACCTGAGAGCCAGGTGACCCATCCACCCCGCCCTTCCCGAGGCTGTCAGTGCCCACTCTGGCTGCCTTCTGAGGCTGCCTGGGCCAACAGCATCCCTGGGGGAGCCACTGCACCCCTCTGCCTCCACAGAGCCACCAGCACCTCTGCCAGCTGTGCTCCTAACCATACCAAAGGGGAAATGACTGGAAGGGCAAGAAAAGGCTGTCATTGTTTTTGTTGCTGCTCTTGTTGTTTGTATGTCTTGTTTTTTATATATATATACATATATGTTCCCATATCTCTGCCTGAAAACCCCATAATTTCAAAGTTATAATAATTTGGCAGGAGGGGGTAATTTTTTGCATCCCAGGAAGGCTCCCACTTTCCTTGGCAGACACCTGTCTTTTAAACTGAGACAGTATGCTATATATATTTTTTCATGCACTATCATAAGTATCCAGCTTAGGCTCTGGGCATATATATGACTTTGACCAGAGACCAAGTCTGTGAAACCCATCATAATGCCTCAGATTGATTTCTATGTCTATTGATAAGTAAGACCTTCAGCTTTAGGAACATCACTTTCTCAATCTACATCTCAAAGAAATTGTTAGATACTGATCCTTAAATAGATAATTTAGATAATCAGAAAAATAAACTTGTTTTTCCTGTTAATGCAGGGAATATGAAAAATATATTAGGAGAAATTTTATTTTTGCAAAACTTCAAACTAGAATAAACCAGGAAATTTCTTTTTCATTCTCCCTGATATTTTCTTCTTTTACAACTAGACCTTTGCAACTAGAAAGCAAAGAAAATTTCATCTATGTGTATTTTAAGATCCTACATAGAAATGTGAAAAAAATCACCCACTTAACTGTTATTTATGAAAAGTGACTTTGTGGTGTCTTAATGCTTCTTTTTAGGGAACCATTTGGATTATTAGCTCATACTTAGTGTTTTATTTGCCATGTACACCTCAGCATCAACTAATCAGACTTTATTCTTGAACAGTCTGAATTGCCTGTAGCACTTCATTTCAGCAGGCAAACTGACTCACGCTGACAGGAAACAATATGAGGCTTTCCCCAAAGGGACCATCCCATAATATCAATACGAGTATGTAGTCATTAGCAAGTCAGGGAACATCTAACAATTACATTAGTCAAAGCACTTTACAACATTTAGTTTTGTAGAGAATCTGAGATTCCAGCTCTGAAGTTATGCTGAGCATAACAACCAAACTTAACAACACTGTTTCATTGTAAAAAATAATAATTTGGGGAAAATCAGATTGTCTAACAAGTTAAACGTATTTTAAAATTTTCTTACATATAGTTGTCTCATAAAAAAAAAATAGCATGGTTTTTCTCTTTTAATTCTAAGGGAAAAATGGGTTACTAATGACAGAGGAATAACCTGAGTAAGGATGGATAAAATTATTTGCATATAAAAGGATAAACAGTAACAGGGATCCATAAACGTCTTACTTCACCATAAGAGTACATACTTGCTACAAAAGCTCAGTGTGTTTATAAAGGACAACATCTTTATACAAAGCAGTCTGAGAATATGCATGTATAGAAACATTAATATTTAAATCTCAATAGCAGCATGTATTATTAAGCATTTCTACTCTTTCTGATAGAAAGCCTTAGAGGCTTCATGCCATTGGAAAAAAAAACTCACATGATCTCAGGCCTTCGTTCAGGAACCTGTGCAGCAGCCCCAAGACTCATCATGACCCAGAAGCTCCTGGAGCCAACCTGGTGGTGCTGGGAGCAGCTGAAGAAGGTTAAATGTCTTCAGGGACCACAAGTGCCCCAGACAGTGGCACATCAGTGAGGGCGTGGCATGTCAGTGAGGGAGTGGTATGTCAGTGAGGGAGTGGCATGTCAGTGAGGGTGTGGCACCTAGTTCACAGCATGTGCTCTCTGCCCATCCAGGAGCCAATAGAAGCAACAAACAAGCTTGGTAGCTCTTAAGAAGGAGCAAAGAGATCTTTTTAGCCCGAGTCTTATGAGTGTACTAGTTTAAACTTCCTTAGTTATGGTGTTGACGTTCAGTCAAGCTCAATCCCCTGTAGCTGAGGGAGTCACTGAGGCAGCCAAGTCAGAGGCCTCCAGCCAGCCAAACCTGCTGTTGGTAGATGTATCTCTCCAGGTCACAGGTTGCTAGAGGTGCCTGATGCCTCTTTGCAAGGCTGGGTCAACAGACAGTTGTTCTGCAGGTGTGCTGTGGCTGAGGAGCTGTGTTGCCAGGAGAAGGAGCTACCGGAAGAAGTGAACAGGCTAAATAGTATGCAAGCAAATGAGCAAGAGATTAGGCTATTTTCAAGGATCCTACAGTCTCAGTCTGGAAATATGGAGTGCTCTGTTGGATGGTTACAGGCTCTTCAGGAGGGATAGGCAAAACAGAAGCAGGTGGAAAATTGCACATAATAAAAGGGTTAGAATGTATGGAGTTCACAGCTGACAATGATACAGTTGAGAGCCTCTGGATAAGAATCAAGTGGCAAACAAATAATATGGATGTCATTGTGGGAGACTACTATAGACCTTCTACCCAGGACAATGATGCCAGTTCTTTGCGGACACTTTCAAGTCAACTGCTCTTGTCCTTATGGGGAACTTCAACTCACCAGAAATTAACTGGGAGCATCACACAGCTGGTAAAACCTGGGCCAGAAGATTCCTGAAAACCTGATGACAACTTTATAGAACAAGTCATAAAGGAGACGATTTGGAAAGATGCCTTCCTTGATCTCCTGCTTCTCTTTGCTCATGAGCAAAGTGGAGATTGGTGGCTGCCTTGGCCACAATGATCGAGTTTAAAATCGCTGTTGACAGAAGGAAAAATGCCTGCAAAACCTGAGCTCTGGACATGAGGAAGGCAGACTTCAGACAGCTCAAGAAATTAGTTATTAGAAATTAGTAATAAGTAATTAGAAATTAGTAATTAGAAATTAGTAAGGTCCCTTGAGAAAATATTTCTGCAGCTGCTGGAGTCCGTAAGTGCTAATCACTTTTTAAACATCACCTCCTAATGGCACAGGAGCAGGCAATTCCCAGATTGGGAAGTCAAGCAGGTGAGGCAGAAGGCCAACTTGTCAGGACAGGAATGTTCTCTTGGAAATAGGGGAAGAAAGAACAGTGTGTGCCTAATGAAAGCAAGGTCAGGTGACATGGGAAGAATACAGAGGTGTTGCTTGCCACTGCACTGAGAAAATTGATGCAGCCAAAGCTCAACTGGAGTTGAAGTGGACCAGAAATGTAAGTGGCAATAAGAAAGAGATGTTTTCATATATATTAATGGCAATAGACATTGTAAAAACTAAATTGGCCCATTACAGAGTGAGGATGATCACCTCCTAAACAGGGACAGAGACAAAGTAGAGATGTTTAAGTAATTCTTTGCCTTTGTCTTCAGTGTGAATGAGGGACAAAAGGAGTCTCAGTGTCCTGAGCTGGAAGACTGCGACTGCGAGAATGGTCAATTCCAAGTCAACTGTGAAACTGTGCAGGCTCTGCTGCTCCAGTTGGATCCTTACAGGTCAATGGGGCCTGATGGGATTCATCCAAGAATCTTCAAAGATCTAGCTGATGTCATAGCAAAACAACTTTTGATGACTTTTGAGCAATCTTGGATATCCAGAGAGGTCCCCACTGTCTGGACACTGGTGAATGTTGAATCTGGAAGCCAGGAGGGTCAGCCATGTCCTGGGGGGCATCAGGCACAGCATCACCAGCTGGGCAAGGGAGGGGATTGTCCTGCTCTGCTCTGCACTGGGGCAGCCTCACCTCGAGTGCTGGGGGCAGTTTTGGGCATCACAACACAAGAAATACATGAACAGTAGTTAGAGAGCATCCAAAGGCAATAATGATGGTGAAAGGCCTTGAGGGGAAGCCATATGAGGAGCAGCTGAGTCCACTGAGTTTATGCAGTCTGGAGAAGAGAAGACTGAGGGAAGACCTCACTGCAATCTGCAACTTCCTTGTGAGGACAAGACAAGGGACAGGCTCTAATCTGTGGTGAGAGTGACAGGATCCAAGGGAATGGCCTGAAGCTGTGTCAGGGGAGGTTTAGGTTGGATATTGGAAAAAGGTAAGTTCATCATCCAAAGAGTTTTTTGGAACTGGAACAGGCTCACCAGGGACAATACCAAGTCTGACAGAGTTCAAGAAGTGTTTGGACAACAGTCTCAGTCACATGGTGTGATTCTGTGCTGGGCCAGGGTTTGGACTTGATCCTTGTGGGTTCCTTACAACTTAGCATATTCTGTGATTCTGTAATAGTGCTTGGCATGATGCTGTGTGCCTTTAGGAGCTTTAACCAGTGCCAAGTGTTGCAGTACATCTTGCCAACACCTCTAAAACTGGAATCTGCTCTCTACATTGATGTCCCAGATTGTTGAGACAGGAATAAGGCCTTACTCTTGTTATCTTGGCATATGACATAGTGAAGATTTTTTAAAGCACTTCAGATACGGTATTAACTGACCAAAGATTTATCAGTGCCTGCAGCAACAGTGTTGAAATCTGCTCAAGTATTTCCTAATAAAGTCATCAAGAAAACCCGAAATGATTTCTACTCAACAGAGAGCCATGAATCCCATAAAAGTAAGCCCTTACAGGTCAAGATCTAAATGCCCTCCATAGCTTTTCACTAAGGTGGTCTGGGACTTTATATATAAATTATTTAGAAATGCTGAAGAGACACTCTAGTACATACTCCTATGCAATAGTATGGTGAAGCACCTACTGTAATTGGGAACAAACATAATGCTGGAAAAGAAATCAGATGGCAATATATTGAACTGACTTAGATGCTCACACCAGGAGCAAAATGCCTGGCATTTCCTCACAGGTAGACATTCCAGCAATTCGGGTTTTGCCATGAAGAAGTTACCACTACTATACACAGTCTTAGAAACATCTGGCAGGACTTCAGTGCTGCTGTTATCTCTTGCCTGCCTGAAGGCTCCCAAAGCAGTAAAATAAATGCTCTGCCAAGCTGGTGATGAAGCGCTGTAAAACCTATGATGGGTGAGTTGAAAAATGTTCTTAGGTTCAGCTGCAAGCTTGCAGTCTGATTTAAACCACTTGGAGACCATATAGACCTATGTATTATCTGATACACATTTAAAAGTCTCAACTCCAGCATCTTGTGTATTTCCAGGTTCACTGGAAAATTCTTTAAAACACAAGAGGAGTACTTCAGAGAAGGAAATTTTTTCTTCAGTTTCTTGTTAAACTAGTTTGAGTTCTTGCATGTGGTATTATCCATATTATTCCCTTCCCTTTTCTTTTTGATAACGATACCATAAATAGCGCAAAGGTTAATGATAAGGAATTCCTTAATTTTTCATATTTTTTTCTTGTTTTCAAATAAAAAGTAAAGTATTAAACTTTTTTAAGTAGAGATTTTTGTTCCCAGAATTAGAAAATATTTTTTTATTATGATTTGTCATTTTTCTTCTACTTCTTCACGGCACCAAGAAGTAAGGGATGGCAGCAGGAGTAAAAGAACTACTGGTTCTTAAAGAATTAGAAATGGTTCTGCTTCATTTTTTTCAAGATGGTCTGCTCTTTCACCAGTTTTGGCTATTTGTAGTTATTGCTATGTTAGTACTACTTTAGTGCTACAGGTATCTACAAATGAGGCCTTCCTGCTGTATTTTATTTCTGGTTGTATTGTAACAAAATATTACATGACAACACTAATCATTAACACCCAAGGAAAATAATGACCCAAAGTCCTTCACACATTTGCAAAATGGTTAATTTCAACAACCTGGCAACTTTTAGATACTTAGGGAAATACCTCACAGGTCATAAGAAGACATTCAAATTAGGTTTTAAAAAAGCACCATTTTCTACAATCTAAGGTAGAAAGTCTCCATGTATACGCTACCAATACTTGGCCTAATGTAAAACTTTCCATTTGTTTTTTTCTTTTTTTTTAATGTGGGAGAAGTGAATAATATGGGAAAGCTAATCTTCAGATGTCTCATGTTTATCCTAATTTGCCAGTCTTTGCATTTATTCTACTTTCTCTTAGCTTCTACCTCTTGCTTGCCTCATTTTACAAACTTGTAATAGGAATGGAGACTGGTCTTTGGCTGAATGTTATATAAGGATTCTTTCCATTTATGTTTCAAATTATTTTAATTTGTCTTCCAGAAAAAACAATCTTTCCATTCCTTCTTATAAAAAAAACAAATAGTAGAAATAATAATGATAAAACCTTTATCACCTTGTTCCTAGTTTTGCTGTTCACACATGCTGACTGACTAAAAGAATCAATATACAGTACTTGTTAATGAATGCTGAAATTCATCAATACTCTGCTTATGTCCAGTATACTGGTGTATATATACTGATGAAGAAAAGTCTGAGTTCTGCTCTGAACTGCTTTGATTCTTGAAATTTGCACCATAAAACGGAGCTCCTAGCCTTTCCAGAATATGTCTGTTTTACCACCATAATGAAATGTCAGAAGATAGTTGCTGAGACAAACTTCTCCTGACCAGTGGATTTTTTCTTTTCCCTTTCTCTCAGGGTCTCACATCAACAATTTTCAAGAGCTAAGGGAATATACTTATTTCTTTTTACAATGAAGACATTCTTTAATTGAGTGAACATGTAAAAATAGCTCTTTAAACTCCAAGACACATTTCTTTTTCTGTTCAAGGGAATATTTTTTCTCATATCTGTTGTACTCAATGAATACATAGATACTGAGAAAGTTAAAAATGTCTATGGCCCTTCTAATTGTCTAAGTATCACCCCATGTTTTGGATTTAGATTTTTTTTATCTGGGTCACAAAGAAAGAACTGCATGCACCCAGGAGAGAAAAAGGATAATGAATCTCATCCAGTATCCAATACTGTACAAAGGAGAAAAAAAAATGCACTCAGCAGATTAAAATGAAATATGCAAGAATACCCTGGAAATGATGTGTTCGGTCTTTATGTATGAATTAAAGCCTTCATTTTCTAATAGCTTATTCTAATTTCCCTGTATGGTTAGTACGGTAGACCTTAAGCCCAAGAAATGATTAAGAGAAAAAAAATCTCTTTTGCGCTAGGATGTAATCCTTCCATTTGTAGATACCAATAGATCGGTCAAATGGCAAAGACTAAAGAAGCTATAAAAAGACTAAAGAAGGCTATAAAAAGAGTATGTAGAGGAGTTTCATTTCCCCACAAGCTTGTGACATCATAGCTGTATTTTTAGTGAAGTCTTATCATTATTTCATGTCTGGAGCAAATTAACATGTCTATATCTGAACATGTGACCCTTTTGAAAAGAGATAGCAATATGCCCATGTATCTGAAGCACAGACCACAGACCATGACCATGGTTAATCATCACAATTTCAGCAAAGGTAGGATTAAAGAAGAACCACCATTACCTTGTTATAACTGAAGAGCTATATTCATACTAATTATAATATGAAAAAACATCTTATATTATGCTAACAATAAAAAGAAATACAAAAGGTTGATGATTTTAAACCTAAGTTAAAAGTAGTGTGGTAAAATACAGGAATGGAAACTCAGCTACAGTTTTCAGGCAGAGGCAGCAAAACTTTCCTGGATGCCTCCCACTTGCATGTTCAACTTTATTATCATCTAAGAAAGAAAGGTATTATGAAAATATCCAGTAAGGTGCTTGTTCAAGCAAGCATGTAAGTGGGGAGCACAGTACCATAACATATGGCAACAGTCAGCAAGATGACAAAAACAACTTAAATGCAGCATGTTAAAAAACAGGTTTACAGTGAGTGTCCTGACATTATTTGTATTAACACTATTAAAAATGTTGTCAATACTACTATTAAAAATATTTCCATTAATGCTATAAGAAAAAAACACCTAATTCACCACAAGAGCATCAATAATGGTTTCTTTGGGTTTGAGACATCAGAGAGACTGTAAAAAAATAGAAAGAGACAGACTTAATGGTCAACCTCATTTGCTCTAAACCTACAAAACAACAGCTTTTGAGCTCTGCCTTCCTTTTACCAAGTTATATCACAGCATTTTTCTTAAAATCATGGAGTTCTTGGATTTACAGCAAGAAATGTTTATATTAGATTTCTTAAAGTTGCAATATTTTATATCATTTAGATCTTTTAGGCAGTGAAGGCAGGGCGATGAAGATGTGAGGAATTACAGGCACTGTTTTATGCTGTGATGTTCATTAAGCTAAGCCACAACTTAGATTCATAGATTTCAGGGCCAGAAGAGGCCATTACTATCATCTAGCCTGACCTCTTACTAAAGCAATGGGCAAAAAATGTCAGTCTGTAATTTCGAAATCAAACCCATAACTTTGGTTTGAGATACAGTACATCTTCCAAAAAGACATGCAGTCTTAATTTAGAGATTGGAGGTGATAGAAAATCCATTACTTTCACAGGTAAATTGTTCTAATGCTTCATTACTCCCTGTGCTAAAAATGTGCACTTTACTTCTCAGCTGAATTCACCTAACTTTAAACTACTGCCACTAAGGGGAAAATTTAAAAAAAGGCTTTTTTTCTTCTAAATTAAATTTAGTACTATTAAAAAATAAATCTACTTTACTAGGACATTGTCATCGAGACTGGGCTCGGCTTTCTTCTATAATTGTAAATTGACTAAGTTCTTTTTCAGTTCAACTTGAATCAGTCCAATAATTTTTACTCAACTTTTCTGAAATGATCATAGAACAATAACCTAAATATCATGTTTTTAATTATATTTTCTTCATGTTGTGTCCTTTGGTTTATGGATTCAAGGATCACATTCCCCATCACAGG
This sequence comes from Trochalopteron elliotii, assembly GCA_024734555.1. NCBI lineage: Eukaryota > Metazoa > Chordata > Aves > Passeriformes > Leiothrichidae > Trochalopteron > Trochalopteron elliotii. The sequence goes on along the minus strand of JANPWX010000024.1, from coordinate 274,112 downwards.
ATGAAGATTAGGATGGCCTACAAGTCAATGACTTCCAGAATGTCACCTTGTAAGTGTGACCAACATACTTTGTTCCTGGGTGTCATATTTGCTAAAATACATTGTAAAAAGGATCTCACCTTACAAATCAACACTTCTTATGGATCTGACTCTGTCACTAGCTTTCACTCAAATATTTTTTTGAACCATCTCTACATTTTGCCGTTACTGATTTTGTATTCCCATTCTGGTAACTACATTTAACAGATTGGTCTAAACGTATACCTATATAAGACTCTGTTAAGCCATTATTTAATGTCTTTTAAAAAATTTCCTTTTGTAAGCCACCCACTTTTGTCCATCCAGTATAGGCAGTTTCAATGCAAACAGATTTTTTTTTTCAGTAATGCAGAATGCTTTTGAAAACATTTTATAAATTTATATGAATGTAGTTTACTTCATAAGACAAGGTTATTATTTTAGAAAAAACACTAAATCAGGTTGATTAGGTATGTTTTTTGTAAAATCATGTTGGTGGATATAAATACTTTGCTACTTAAAATTGTCAGCTAGTTACTGTCACTATCTAGATTATACAGATATAGCAAGAAGAAATCCTATGAAGGCCATATGTGTGAGGAGCCCAAAAGTGAACACAGGATTCAAGGTGCAGCCACACCAATGCCAAGTATGGGGGAAGAGGAGGTTGATCACAGCCCTGGTCCTGCTAGCCACACTATTCTTGATCCAAGCCAGGCTGTCATTGGCCTTCTTGGCCACCTGGGCAGTCTGCTGGCTCATGTTCAACTGGCTGTTGACCAGTACTCCCACGTCCTTTTCTTTTCTAGCTTTCTAGCCATTAAGGACTGTCTGCCAAGGAAGCCTCTGAACCAGTCTCTTAAAAAGGTGAAAACCTGCACTGTGAGTGTCCAAAGTAGCAGTTCTGATGATCCCGCCTTCTTAATTTTCCCAGCATAGGAAACTATGTCATTCCATGTTTGCTATGCCTAGGCTGGCCTACATCCATCACATTACCCACATGTCCTTCTTTGTTCACAAGCAACAGGTCCAGCAGTGCACATTTCCTCCTTGTCTAACTCACCACCTGTGTCAGGAATTTATCTTGAACACACTCTAGGATCCTTCTAGAAGTCTTCCTCTCTAATGTATTCTATTTGAAGCAATCTAGTAAATTGAAGTTCCCCACAAGAAGAAGTGCTAGCAATTTTGAGACTTCTCTCAACTGCTTACAGAATATATTGTTTGCCTCTTTATCATGGTTAGTTGGTCTTAAAAAGCTCCCACCATGGTATCTACTTTGTTGGCCTTCCCCCATGTCTTATCCATAAACATTCAACCCTATTGTTGCTATCATTAAGTTCTAGAAAACTGAAACTCTCCCTAATATACAGGACTATCCCACCCCCCCCTCCTTCCTTGTTTATGCCTTCTGAAGAGTTTATAGCCATCCATTGCAGCTGTCCAGTTTCTGTGATACGTCACCCTGTTTCCATGATGTCATCTATGTTATAGTTTTCCTGCTGCACTGTGGCTTCTGGCTCTTGGTTGTTTCCCATGCTGTGTGCATTGGTGTAGTTGCACTTCAGTTGGGCTATTAATTCCACCACTTGTTTGGGGACTGAGGCCCTAATTCCTTTGGGATTCTTCTCAGGCACATCTGTGGTTTCTAACATATCAATAACATTTTGCATCTTTGCTGCTGCATTGATCTCCAAATATAAAACAGAGCACTCATGCTAAACACAGTGATGATCATATAGAGATGTTTTTTATCTGCTGAGCAAGGCTTACACAAACCCAAGGCCTTTTCTGCATTTCACACTACTGTGCTGGCAAGGAGTGTGGGTTTCCTTGAGATGTTGGGAGGAGACACAGCAAGGACAGGTCACCCAACCTGACCAAAGGGAGCTTCAATATAGTATGACTTCATGTTCAGTATATAAACCTGAAGAAATAAGAAAGAAGGGCAAGACATTTGGAGTGATGTCATTTGTCTTTCCAAGTGACTGTTACGCATGATGGTGCCCTGCTCTCCAGGAGATGGCTGAACAATTGCCTGCCCATGGGAAGCAGTGAATTAGTTCTTTGTTTTGCTTTGTTTGTGTGAGTGGCTTTTACTCTCCCCAATATATTGTCGTCATCTCAACACATGAGTTTTTTGCCTTTTACCCTTCTGATTCTGCCCCCAATCCTGCTGATAGGGGAATGAGTGACTGGCTGTGTGGTAGTTGGCTACTGGCTGGGGTTAAAGCATAACACCCTGCTAATTCCTGTGCAAAGATCCTTTCCCCACTCTGAGGCAAGTGTACCCTGTCTGTTGCCAGCAGGTCTGTGTCATGTAAACTGATCCGTGATCAAAACCGCAAAATTCTGATGGTGACACTGGGCTAGGAGCCCATATGCCCATACATATTAACCCACGTATTGGTAAAATGGCTCTTACTGTTAATTCCATCATCATTCTCTGCAGTTTGAAGGACATAGGAGAACACTACGTAGGCTTCTGATCCCTTGAACACTCATCCCAAGGCCCTGAAGTCTCTCTTGATTACCCACAAAACTATTGTTGCTCCCTACCTTAAAAATCAATATTGGACAGGCTATATATTGTCACAATAATAGTGTGTGTTGGTGTCCATTTGTTCCCAATTCATTCTTATTGCATAAAATGTGATGATTTTCTGCAAAAGGTAAGGAAAGGCTGAATTCCAAATTGAGTTAAAACTTTTTTAGAAGTGGCACAGGTTCAGGGTTCTGTGTTCTGATTCTAACCAGATGGGAAAACACCAATCAGCTTTAACTCACAGTGGTAATACTCTGGTCTGTGTTCAAAAGTGAATTCCCAATCTGATAGGAGAAATGCGGTTCAAAAAAAATATTATAGTTCAAGGGCATATCTCAGACAGATGTCTGTCAAAATAATAAGATCTGACCTTTCTGAAGTTACTACTGCACACCAGTGCAAACAGCCTACACTGTAGGTCATTATGCATATGATATTCCTGAATAGCCTTATGCAACAAGATCTTCATGTCCAAGAGGTGCAGTGAAGATGAAATCAGCTGGTCTGTTCATCTGTAGTCATATGGCTGCCCACTACAGTTTTGTGTGATTCAGTTAATTTAGATGAACTCAAGGAGATCTGAACACCAGGATTCATTTGGTTTGTTGTGGAGTCAACATTTTGTCACAAAATCTCTTTATGGACTGCATGGAGCTACTGCTCCATTAGAAAAAAAAAGCCTTTGGTAAATAAGCTGTTTTGCTGTGTCTTAAGGTTGAAAGGTTGAACAGTTTCATGAATATACAATGAGCAAAGTTGATAAAGATGAGGTATTTGCTAGGAGTGCTATAGGTTTCATTAGGGGTGCAATCCTGGAACCATGGCAGATCACTGCAAATGAAATTATAGTATTTTCCTTTTTTTGCTGTACCAGATACATTCTGTAAGTGGACCATTTCATATCCATCCTGTAATGACTCCAAGCAGAATGGATCCTGGGTGGATCTAATATTTGCTATATATATTGATTAATTCTTTTACCAAAGCAAAAAGTTAAGGTTCCTAGTAACTCTCTCTCTCTCAGGAAAGTATCTGTATTACTTTGAAGGCCAATGCAGAATGGGAGTACTGAAATCAGAAAGACTCCACTGCTATCTTAAGGTCGTCAGAGTATCTTGCCTCTCACCATTGTCTATATTTATTGTAGGGGATAGATAGGTATGGTTGTTTCATGTGACTTGGATTCCTTTGGAGACTGATGCTAAATGAGAATGGTTGAGTCCCAGTGAGAATATTCCTAAAACACTATTCTAGATCTGTTGAATCATGTCTGTGCCATAAATAAGGTAGTCTTGTACCAAAGAAATTGATTAATTCTACTATAATTTCTTTTGTTTCTGTCACCATGTCCAAACAAGAGACAGAATGCAATTCATAAAAATACTGGAGAGGTAGGGCCCTGGCAACCTCTCCTCCAGGAGGGAAACCTCACTTGCAATGTACAAGAAGACATGAAGTTACTGCCTTTCCAAAAATAATTTAAAAATATATTAAAATAAACTGATAAGATTAACCAGACATATCTGAAAACAGTAAACAGTTTTTTTTGAGATTGAAGGAAAGACAGGAAGGAAAAAACTGCTGCATATCTCTGAGGGTGCTGCCCTGTAACAAGGTAGTTTCCCACTTAGGTTTTTGGAGTCCAAAGAACAGGAAAGCAGGACAGACCAGTCTCATATACCAGCTGCTTTGAATTCTGACTAGCACATACTGTATGAAAATTCTCACTTACACTTTTTTCCTCATTCCTTTTCTTTCCTAGTGTTGATAACATTTCACCTATGACCTTACAACACTGTAGATACAGGTAAATATATAGTACAGTTTATCACTTCATTCTTAGTGCCATTTTGCAGAAAAAAATGCATTGATAGAAGTCTTTTTCTTCAGTTCTATTATTTTGCTGCCAAAGATAGAAAATTATTATCTAAATTAAAGCACCACTGCATATGTCTCATTTTCACATCTTAAAAAGAAAGAGTGTAGAATATGTATGATGTGGATATTAGTAACCTTGGTGATGATTTGTGCTAAGAGAAACTCTCTTCTTCTGGCTGCCTCCAGCCTTCTGACAGGCCTACCTTCTTGCCGTTGAATGTACATTTTTTCTGGTTGTATAGTGTCAATGGCTTAGCTTGAATATCATTTATTTAAGATGCTGAGCATGAATTCCTAGCAAGGTCTAATACCAAGGACTAGATGCATCTTAATATCTATACCATAAACTTCAAAAATTATAGCATATGTAAAATATTTTAGCAACAAGTTAATATTCAACCTAATTTAGAATATTATTACCATTCCCACTATTACTGTCATTACTATTTTAAAGATAGAAATAAGAGATAAGGTACTTTGCCAAAACCCATAGAACCATCAATTTTAGAACAATTATCAGAATTAAAGATTTTTGTATATCAGGTTTTTCCACACCTTGTCCAACTGACTGGAATATTTAAACTGCTCCAGAGATCATTAATTAATGACCCTGGTCTAAAATTTTGTACTTATTGACATTCATTTGATGTCAGGCTTTTTCACATAACCATGCGTAGTATTGGAGTCCATACCAATATTTTTCTAGCGGTTTTATTCTAAAGATTTTTTTGACTTCTTTTTCTGAGAATACTGATCAGAATTAGAGGTGTTTTTATAAAATATTCCTGTGCCTTAGAAAATCAAACAAGTAATACTTCCCTTTACATCAAGGCACAGGCAGGCTCAAATCACTATGACTGAAAGCAGAGTTCATTGACACAAAACCATGGACTCTCTGACCCTGCACACATCTGTCACAATCCTATCACATAACCTTTGAGGTGGTCTCTTCAAAGTTAAGAAGAAGATAAACAGAAAAAAAACCCAGTTATGTCAGCATAGCTGCATCCTCCTAACTGCACAGCCTGTGTCGCATTGTGCCATGAGGGAGATTTTAATAATATTATTCTTTGATTCTCATTTCAGATGCTTTACATTTCCAAGTATTCAGCTAGCCATTCAGCCTGGTGGAAGACAGGAGAAAACTTCATCACATGGATAACAGGTACCTAAGCCAACAAACCTTTTCCATGTTTTGAAATAACTGTATCAGTGACACTGATACAGTACTCAGTCAAAGCCAGTGCGAACATATGGAGGATGGCACAACTTCTAAGAAGCAGAGAGGAACAGACGGAAAATAAGTCCTTTTTAAATTCTACAGCAGAAATTGTGAGATGGTCTGTGCTTTAGCTGAAAGATCCTCATGTCCTTTTCCTCCTTTACTTGTCCCACTTAACTAAAAGCAGGGAAGCCATTACAGAAAATTAGCTGTTCAAAGACCAAGATGAGCTCAGGTTCTAAAGTCTTCTACATGGAGGTTGAGCAAGTATGACAAATCAGTCCTGGAAAGAACTAATAGATAATCAGATTTCACTAAGGCAGAATGTGAGACAGATCATTGTCATGCTCTCTAAAGGCAAAGCAATGTCTGGAAAAACTGCAGAGGAGCAATGTTTTCTATTGAGATGACATTAAGAGAAATTAAAAATGCAGACAATAGATAAGAAGGAAAGCCTTTTGTGAAAAGGCACAGTAAGAGATCATAGATGAAAACACTATTACAGTGCTGGTCTAAGACAGCAAAGGGAAGCTATGTGTTTCTTTTAGCTTGTATTGCTATAAAAGCTGTGAACTGAAAAAAATCTATTTGAAATATGAAATTATTACCAAGGTTAAAAAAGAGACCATTTTTTTTTTACTGTCAAAACCTGTATTTCTTGTTATCAGGGGTTAATAGCATAATTTTATTTAAATGGCTTAGATTGTTTAGTGACTGTACCAACTCAACTTGCTTCTCTTTGTAGTATTTCTCTGCTTCTCACACTGTACAACTGAGACGGGAAAAAAAAATCCCATAGAAGGTGAACACTTTGAAATATCAATCATTTTGAACCCTTAATGCTTTCTTCACCCAGCTGTCATGACTATAAAACCATAACTGGATGCAAAATGGCTATTTTATTTTCCTCAAAAATATTGAAATTGTGCAGTGTAAACTAAACAAATAACTTCACAGAGTCCTTCAGCTTGTGTGATTCTGAAGCTCTCTGTGACTTGTTCTGCTGCCTTTTCTGTATGTGATCTGCTCCTACTAAGTGAAGAGCTAAAGGAGGCACCCCTGTTCCTTCCAGCTAAGTCTGTCATTAGGATTTTGTGGTGATAAATTTAAGACATCCCAAGCTTTAATCAACATTCCATTTTTAATCCCTTCAACTAAATACCCCAAGCATTAAACACCATTTCAAACAGTCATGCGCTAGCCACTAAACTGTTCTTGAAAGCTGAATTACAGTATTTGCTTTTGCAAATGCAACCAAATTAAATTTTATGGTGACAATAGCTAACATTTTATCTTTTTTAAAGCCTGTTCACAGCAGTCATTCCTATCAAAAGTTTTGCTTCTAAAAAGTGAAAATGCTTGCAAAAGATTTCAAAGCACAATCCTAACAACACACTCAACAAAATACTGCTTATGCATTTTTTTTAATCCAGATGAGATATTTTTCTCATTCCTCATCTTATTTTTTTCTTTAAGCTGGAAAATGCAGGCATATGTTTTAAAGTAATTTTTTTTCTAGGAACTATTTTGAGGTTTAAATATAAATTGTTTCCTTTACAGCCATTGTACATTAAAGTAAATTCTACTGCATTTGAAAACGTCAGCTTTATTTTGTACTGGTATTCAGAATCCTCTCTTTTTCACCAATATTATATAAAGTTCCTCTGGGAAGATAATGTGTATGATTGCAGCTCTGCCTTGTTAAAACCCATGGCTTTTTATGCAGTCATGTTTTCACCCATGAATTATGCATGAAAAAGTATCTCATTACATTTCACTTTCTTTACAGCAGCATCCCCCCTTCTCGACATTCTCAGATTCCCATCAACCGAGCTCTACTCACCCTGAAGCTTGGCTCCATCTTGATGCCTTCATAGCATTTTAGACAAAATGGGTGTGTTTAACTTGTCACCTCAAGCCTGGTATAAATTATTCACCAGAGCTTTGCACAGATTTGTGAGATAACCGGTCTGAACTCAGGGAAACTTCACAGGTTTGACTGCGTGTGTTGTATTTGACGGGGACATTAATGGCAATTTCCCTTTATACTTGTCCCAAACAGAGGGGTGGGTTTTTTTGTTGGTTTTGTGGGTTTGTTTTGTTTTTAAAGGATCCCAATGCTAACATTCAGTTTTATTGAAATTTAGTTTCTAGAGCTTGAGCTACACCTTATTATTTTTAGCATATCTCACAAATGCCACTAAAAATGCACTGTTCCTTAGGATTCCAAGGTGAAACAAGCAGAAAATCTCTTTAAAATGTTCTGCTTAAAGTTAAAGGTGACTGTAAAACCCTTCAAGAGTAAATGCATATTTAGATCACAGAATTTAACAACCGGGGCCTTTCTCCTACATTTTGAACCAAGAAGGTGGTTCTGTATTTCAAGCAACTCATGTTAGGAGGAGTATACCTGAACTGTGAAATTTGCAAAACCAGGGCCTTATGTTTTTGACATGTGAGTCATACCCACGTCAGAAGAAAATAGCCGTGGTCTACTTCCATATGTAGCTGTGAGACCCCCTCAGATTATTTTTATAAGCTTTAGCCAAGATGTGGGGGTAAAGATTCAAAGCAAAAGCTGCAGATACTCCTCCCATCCTTCTCCCCAGACTTGACTTAGTCTCCTGGGAAGGCATTGCTGAGGTCATTGTCTAACAGTTTGTGAAACAGTGAGGAGTTAAATACAAATAAAGCTGAAAGCAACTGACGGCCAAGTCACTGAGATGCAAAGACATTTGGAATAAAACTCGCAGCTTCATTAGTTTTCAAGTATTTTACACCATTCCATAAGACACATTCAAATCAGTAGCGTGTTCTGTAACCTTTACAATGGAGGTTCATGCTTTAATAGAGTACAAAACAGATGCACATTTTGTCAGCAAGGTTTCAGATGGGCCTGCTGTCAGGGGGAGAGCACAGCAGCATCTGGACCACTTCCCAGTCAGGTGGAGTTTCACTGGAGCTGCTTTAGGAAGGGGTCAGGAGGAAACAACCTTGCACAGCACTGGTGGGAGCAGACTGCCAGGCAGTCACAATTCCTGTGCCACAATATGCTGTGTGGCTGTCTCGCTTTGGGGCTGGAATCAGCACCTCTGGAGAGCAGACCAGGCATGCATGTCCCAGGCAAAGCAGGCAGGGTAAGTAGGCAGGGTGATACTGTGGCAGTCCCTGAGGCAAGCAAGGAGGATCTCCCACGGGGGAACCTCCTGCCCATCCACATCCCTGTTTCTGCCAGCAGCTTACAGTGTGTTTCCCAGCTAAGGTAAGGCCATGGGGTGTGTTGGTGCCCACTCCCCTTCCAGTGCAGCCTGACAGAGCTGACCCCAGTGCCTGTAGAGCTACACTGCACCCTGCAGCACTGGACCCCCATCTGGGTACCCACCACTGCTCTCTTAGGAAAAGGTTAGTTTTAAGTTTTTAACAAGGAAGCTGGCACTAAGCAAGCAATATTGAACCTTTAACAACCAAAGCAGAAGCTAAAAGGGTCAAAATCAAAAATAAAAATATTGTCACTCATGTACTAAACCAAATCAGACCTACTACAATATTTCTAGGAAATGGATATATATCCTCAAAGATATTTTATCTTCTAATTATTTGAATGCTTATTATTTATTCTGCTGTTAATTTGCTTCATTTTGAGACAAATAGACTATTTTTGTGTTTACGAATAATCTGAATCAACACATAAGAAAGCAGTTTTAAGAATAACCTTAAGTTTTATTTCCAGTTCAGGTCCATTCAGTTTTCACTATGGATTGTATCACTTGTAAGATGTAATATTATTGACAACTCGCAAGGCATAAGAAACATTTTCTGAGGGAAGGGGGCATGACAGTGAACGAAAAAACCACAGACAGTCCCATACACATAAGACCTGAAAGACAGAAATACAAACAAAGGTCATGATATTTCATGTATGAACCTGATGCACTTCAACTGGCTAAGGCTTATGACAAAGACAAATACAAAGTGCACTAGGCCCTATACCTAAAGAGTTCACAATGACTTCCATTTCTTTCATGGCATGATTTTTTAATTTGATACAGCCTCATATTGTCTTATAAGCAATACACAGAGACCTTTGACATTACATTTAATACATTTTGTATCAGCAAGGTTAAAATAATTGAGGATTCATCAGAGGCAGGGCAAATTTAATCATTTCCCCCTACCAGTTTCTAAAAAAAGGTTGAACTTATCAGGGATTGAGCCACTTTACATACATCCCCATAACATCCCATATCATATATGAACTGCTTTGAATTTACTACTAGATGCAAGGGATGCAGAAATTTTTCGAGTTGAATATTGCAGAAAAATTGTTTTAATTACAGATGAATTTTAAGTGCAAACCCCAAATATTTCAAATGTACATAGTAAGTCAGACTGTTCGAAGGTCTTTCAAAAGTAAGAAATATGACTGAATAAAAATTACTTTTAATTATAGGGAAAAATGTCATTTTTAGTTTCATAGTCCTCATTAAATGGTATGTTCACATCATAATGTCTAGAATTTTTTCTATGCAACTTCCAATTCAGCTAATTAGTACCACGACCTACTGGAGAGTTATAATTTAGGAAAAGAAATGAAGAGAGAAGTCAACCTACCTCAAAGAAGAAAAAATTAGTATTCATATGTTACTACAAGACTATAATAATAATTATAATTAATAATGTCTTCCCGAGAGAGAGACTCTGTGATGTAAAATTTCTGTGCTGAAAGAATCAAGTTCAGCACAACAGTCATACCGGCTTCCTTCCCCTCTCCTTCAAACCATGCACATGATTCTTCTGGGGCAGTAAACCAGAAACCATTCAACCTGTATGTCTGAAGAGTTCAGTTCAATGATCCTTGTGGGTCCCACACAACTCAGGATGTCCTATCCTATCCTATCCTATCCTATCCTATCCTATCCTATCCTATCCTATCCTATCCTATCCTATCCTATCCTATCCTATCCTATCCTATCCTACTGATCATTTTCCCCAGATCAAACTTGGCTTCTTAGAAGCACATCAGACATTGGTTTCAGAAATGTCAGTATAAGGAGCAAAAGATAAATACTGCATAACTTTGGACTTTAGTTAACACATACTTTGCCACGTGGAAAGCCATGACTGATGGCTAACTGCTAATGTATGATCTGATCTTTATTCCCCAGACCAGTAACTATCACCCACTGTAAGTGAGATAACAAGAAAAAGTACAAGGTACAGTGGGTAGCTTATTGAACAGTCAAGTCTCTGGAGAGAGAGCAGAGAGAAAGGCATTTTGAGTTTCTACTAGAAATCTTCATTGTTTCTCTCAAAGTACTCATGGGGAAAAAATAGCTTTCAGCAGTCACAACTGTGTTATACTTGTTTTGTACAATGTTTTGTATTGTGAAATATGAATTCCATTTGAGGTACTTTGAAAATTTCCTGGTACAGACTCATTTTATTCAATTATCTTAATAAGTTTAAAATGCTGAAATGAGAACTTACACATGTTGCTTGTGGGTTAAACAAGACGATAGGAGTTCAGAACAATGTGGTTGATTCTTATGTACACTTTTACTCAAAAATAGCTAAACTCTTCACAACTAATGACTGCAAAAAAAGCTGAAGTATACACACAACGCACACATAAAAAAGCAATGATTAAAATTTGTAAAATACTGTAACAGTACATATATAGTTGAAATCCTATTTTATGGCATAAATATGCTTTTCCTATCCCTACATGTAAGCAATAACTTTCTAATTTGGCTTATGATATTAACTTTATTATGAATAGCTTGTTTGTGTATTCCAGGCAAGTAGCGATCTGATTTCTGTGATTAAGACTAGATACTTACTCAATTTTTTAAAAGTTTTTCTTAATTTTATGTTTCTTGCCACTGTGCAAAAATTCAAAACCCAACAGTAAACAGTGTCAATGACAATGAGCATTAGATGGCAATTCAGGTAGCAAGAAAAAGAATGGGTTTTTTTAATAGATTCTGACCCAGAATGTAGAACTGCGGAAAATACATATAAAATAGGGAAAAAAAGTATTCAAATGCAGTTTATCATACTTTAATTTTTAAATAAATTTAACATCTCTCCTTCTTTTCCACTAGGTCTTTGGGTCAATAACTCATGTAACTAACACAGTCTGGATTTCCAAAGATCTGCAGCAACCCACACCCTATTAACCAATACAGACCCATAGATTATCAGTTTAGGTTAATATGGTTACTGGCATGGAGATAAGTAGGGATTTTAGACATAGTAACTATTGCTGAAGATAACCAAGGACCTCATCACATAATTTTGGAGAGAGGTATGACTTTATCGAGTGCCACCCAGAAAACATAAGACTAAAAGTAATTTTTAAAACAAGACTAATGAGACCAAAGAGAAAAATTCCTAGGATTCTAAAATTCAAAAAGTTGGAAGAGAACACTGGCTCAAGAGCATGAAGAACATAAGTGAAAACAAAATAATTCAGATTTAAATGTGTTTGTTGTATTGTAAATTATTTTGTAACTCTAATAGGAATGTAATTCATTCATCACAAACAGTATTTTTTATTTGACTAAGGTACTCAGTTCTCCTTTACATTCATGGTTGTATCAATACATTTAACAATGTAAGCTGTCAATATAAAATGAAGTCAGGTTCGTTGAATCCTACAACTTGGCAATCATGTAATCCTTATGACCCCAAACTGGTCACCTCTGAAGAAGTCGTAAAGTCACAGACTCATCAGTTCTGTCTTTTCTTTGTACTAACATGAATGCACATCCAGATTTGTTCCAATAACTATTTTATTTTTTGCTTCTTAATATATTTGCTGCTAGATCATCTTTTCGATTTGTGTCTACATGTTTTAACATCTTCCTTTACTCTTTACTTCTGTAGATCCATGACTTTTTCTTCTTTTTCTGTTTTGTTTTTTCTTTTTTTTTTTGCTTTTTTTTGCTTTTTCCTGCTGTTTTGTTGATTTTATCTTTCAAGTAAGCCTTTTTCAATGAGAAACAGGTTTAAAAATGTTTTTTGCTTTGTTGCAGTCTCTTCCAGCTTCTTCAAAGTTTTTTTTAAATTTCTTCTCCGTAACATCCCTGTTCTTCTCCTTCTTCTTTCATGTATGCAGTGTTCCTGATCCGTTTTCACAGAATCACCTCTCTCTTCCTGATCTGATTTTGAGCAAAATAGTTTTGAGATATTGAAAGGTGTCTTTCAATTCAAACAGATGATGTGATCAGCATCCTCTGACTTTAAAATATCATTTCCTGCAGCCATGATCTGCCGACGTGGGATTTTTTAAATTCTGGCTATCCAGCACCATTGTATATTGCAGATGAAATTTTTCGCCTAGATTGAGTTTGAGCTTCGTTGTCTGGAGTAGCAGTGTGTTCACAATATATTTCAAAAGTAGTTCAGAATCTTTTTAAATATTACATTACCAACTATACTATAGAGCATATCATCATTAATTTATCTGCTGGGGTTTCAGGTTGATCTCAGTTCTTTAGACCTGGCACTCATGAAAATGTGATGGGTTCACATACAGTAAGTACCTGGTTTGGTCATAGTTTGCCAGTCCCCAGTGCTTGACTGATTCTATAACAATACAAAAACACCTTTTGATTTTGTTAAAGTTGGACATTGACTCACTGGGAACTCTTGCTAGGACCCAATCAAAGGCAGTTTAGTTATCATGTCATGCCTGATGCAATGAAATTTAGAGCAACCAGTACTTGTGGGTGGCCCCCTTCTGAGGGGAACAGAGGGTCCTGTATGTCAACTGGACCCATCCCACAGGGAAGTCTGCTGCCTTCCTGGGGCCTGGGTACAAGATATCACTGAGAGACTTCTTGGGCCGATTCAGCCCTCTGATTATTACCCACTGCTGATACTCCAGGTTGGCAGTGATAAGATTGAAAAGAGGAGTGTCAGGGCAATTAAAAGGGACTTTAGGGTACTGGGTCAAGTGGTTGATCAGGCAGGAGCACATGTAGTGTTCTGCTCAGTCCCTTTGGTGGCGGAAAAAACAATGAAAGGAATAGGAGAGTCCACATTATCAACAAGTGGCTGAAGGGTTGATGTCATCAACCCAATCAGCAGAATTTTGGGTTCTTTGGTTATGGGACAACTTTATGGCACCTGACCTGCTGGAACTGGATGGACTCGATCTATCTGTTAAGAGCAGAAGGATTTTAGCTCATGATCAGGCGGAACTCATTGAGAGAGCTTTAAACTAGGTTTGAAGGGAGAAGAGGATGCAGCTGGGCTCTCTGAAAGCAGGCCCAAGGGTGGTAAGCCTGAGTTAGGGGTGAAATCAGTAGCCCAGCTGAGGTGCATGTATACCAATGCACGTAGCATGGGTAACAAACAGGAAGAGCTGGAGGTCACGGTGCAGCAGCAAAGCTATGATGCAGTCACCATCACAGAAACGTGGTGGGATGACTCACATAGCTGGAGCACTACACTGGATGGCTACAAGCTCTTCAGGAGAGACGGGAGAGGGAGAAGAGGTGAAGGGGTGGCCCTTTATATTAGGGAGGCTTTTGATGCCATGGGTATTGGAACTAAGGATGATGAAGTTGAATGCCTATGGGTAGAAGAATTAAGGGGAAGACCAACAAGGCTGACATCCTACTGGGAGTCTGTTGTCCACCCAGCCAGGAAGAAGAGGTGTATGGCTTATTCTATAAGCAGCTGAGAAATGTTTCAGGATCACCAGCCCTTGTTCTTGTAGGTGACTTCAACCTCCCAGACATCTGTTGGGAACTTAATACAGCAGAAAAGAGATAGTCCAGGAAGTTGAGTGTGTGGAGAACAACTTTTTGTTGCAGCTGGTGAGTGAGCCCACCAGGGGAGGGGCTATATTAGACCTGTTTTTTGCAAATGCAGATGGGCTGCTGAGAGATGTGATGGTTGAAGGCCACTTGGGGTATACTGATCATGAAATTATAAAGTTCTCGCTATTTGGTGAAATCAGGAGGAACATCAATAAGACATTTACATTAAACTTCCAGAGGGCAGACTTTGTCCTGTTTAGGAGACTTATTCAGAGAGTTCCTTGGAAAGCAGCCCTCAAAAACAAAGGAGTCCAGGAAAGGTGGGCATGCTTCAAAACAGAGATCTTGAGGGCACAGGAACAGGCTGTCCCTTTGTGCAGCAAGATGAGTTGACGAGGCAAAAATCCAGTCTGGATGGGCAATGAGGATTCAAAGGAATTTAGGAATAAAAAGATGTATCATCTTTGGAAGGAGGATCAGGTCTCTCAGGAAGTATTTAAGGGGGTTGCTAGGGCATGTAGGAAAAAAAATTAGGGAGGCCAAAGCTCAGTTCGAACTTAATTTGGCAATTTTTGTAAAAGAGAAAAAAAGGGGTTTTACAAATATATTAATGGCAAAAGGAAGGGTAAGACCAACCTTTGTTCTCTGTTGGATATGGGAGGGAACTCAGTAACTGCAAATCAGGAGAAGGTGGAAGTACTTAACGCCTTCTTTGTCTTTAGTAGGAAGAGGGCTTGTCCTCAGGACAGCTGTCCTCCTGGGTTCGTTGATGGTGTCAGGGAGCAGAATGGTCCCCCTTTTTTCCAGGAGGAGGCAGTCAGAGAACTGCTGAGATGCTTGGATACTCATAAATCTATGGGCCCAGATGGGATCCATCCCAGGGTGATGAGGGAGCTGGCAGATGAGCTTGCAAAGTCACTCTCCATCATTTACCAACAGTCCTGGTTCACTGATGAGGTTCTAGATGACTGGAAGCTGGCCAGTGTGATGCCCATACACAAAAAGTATAAGAAGGAGGATGCTGGTAATTGTAGGCCAGTTAACCTGACCTCAGTACCCAGTAAGCTAATGGAATTAATATTTTTCAGAAAGGTATTACATATTCACAAGATTTATTACCAATTGGCACATTTCAGCCTGAGTCTCATCACGCAGCACTTACAGCATGGCCAGGGTATCAGACCTGGGCAGCACGGGTTTAGGAAGGGTAGGTCTTGTTTGACCAACCTGGTCTCCTTTTATGATGCGGTGATCTGCCTGGTGGATGCAGGAAGGGCTGTGGATGTTGTCTATTTGGATTCCATCAAGGCCTTTGAAACTGTTTCCCACAGCACACTCCTGGAAAAGCTGGCAGCCCATGGCTTGGACAGGAGCACTCTGCTGGGTTAGGAGCTGGCTGGATGGCCTGGCCCAGAGAGTGGTGGTGAATGGAGCTGTATCCAGCTGGCAGCCAGTCACCAGTGGGGTTCCTCAGGGATATGTGCCGGGGGCAGTTCTGTGCAATATTTTTATTGACTACATTGATGAGAGTATTGAGTTTTTCATTAGTAAATTTGCAGACAACACTAAACTAGGAGTATGTGTTGATCTGTTGGAAGGTTGGAGGGCTCTGCAGAGAGACCTGTAACAGTTGGATGGATGGGTAGAGTCCAGTAAGATGAAGTTTAATAAGTCCAAGTGCCAAGCCCTGCATTTTGGCCACAAGAACCCCCTGCAGTGTTATAGGCTGGGGATGGTGTGGCTGGAGAGTGCCCAGGCAGAAAGGGACCTGGGGATTCTGGTGACAGCAGCTGAACATGAGCCAGCAGTGTGCCCTGGTGGCCAAGAAGGACAATGGCATCCTGGCCTGGGTCAGGAATAGTGTGGCCAGCAGGAGCAGGGAGGTAATTTTTCCCCTGTACTGGGCACTGGTGAGGCCACACCTTGAGTGCTATGTCCAGTTCTGGCCCCTCAGTTTAGGAAGGACCTTGAGATGCTTGAGCACGTCCAGAGGAGGCAACGAGGCTGGTGAGGGGCTTGGAACACAAACCCTGTGAGGAATGACTGAGGGAGCTGGGGTTGTTTAGCTTGGAGAAGAGGAGATTCAGAGGTGACCTTATCACTCTCTACAAACTCCTGAAAGGTGGCTGTAGTCAGGTGGGGTTGGTCTCTTTCTCCAGGCAGCAACTGACAGAATGAGAGGACACAGTCTTAAGCTGTGCCAAGGGAAATATAGGCTGGATATCAGGAAAAAAGTTTTTAACAGAAAGAGTAATAAAGTACTGGAATGGCCTGCCCGGGGAGAGGGTGTAGTCACCATCCCTGGATGTGTTCAAAAAAAGACTGGATGTGACACTCGGTGCCATGGTTTAGTTGAGGTGTTGGAGGTTGTACTCGGTGATGTTGAAGGTCTCTTCCAACCTAGTGATTCTGTGTGATTCTGTGATTTTGTAAACAAATAGGACAATGTCTTATGCAACTTTTATCCTGACATGCACCAGTTTTCAAAGAAAATGGGTAAGTCTTTACGTTTCATTAAATCTTTACAACATTTTTTCAAATTATTTTTTCTTTAGTGGGTAACCCCATGATGTAGCTTCATAACTGGTTTCATTTTTGCCATAAGAAAAATGCTTGGAGCTGTAACATGTTTCATGGGGGGAGGGGTTATATGATAATTCAAGTAGCAGAATAACAGAGTTAACATAAATTGGAAAAATCCAACTGCCAGCTGGTAGCTGAAGGACAAGCATGCTTATTTTAATTGTACTTAATCATATGTGTGTGTGTGTGTAGCGTGTACAGCTTACATATCTGTCTGTCCTGTTTTATAGTGTCTGCCCTCTTCTGCAGCTGTTCCACGAAGTCCTACAAAGATATCTATCTACACATGTAGGTTTGTGTATTGAGATCAGAATATAAGAAGCCATCCATTTCAGATCTCAAAGCTATCAATTTTCTCACCTATCACTGCTCAGATAACCACTTACTGTTCTGGTGTCAAAATTACTCTGGTTTCCTGAAAAAAGAGAGAGAGAGAGACTTACCTTCCCAAATGACACTTGTGGAAGAATCCATTTTTCTGATGGATTATATTAAGATGAAAGCACTAACTGAATGTACTCTGACATTTAAAATTTTAGCCATAATTGGGTCACAGAATCAACAAGACCATATTGTATAGAAAGAAAACATGTTGCAAACCTCTCATAAGACAAATGAACATAAAAGTATCATTCTCTAAGGGATTCTTTTAATTGAATACATTTAAAATTTTCAGAGGCAGTTAAAGCTGACACCTGCTGTTATATAGACTGACATGGTTAGAAGCTATCTAGCTCTTTCCAGTAAGCTGAAGAAGCAAAACATCTAATTAAAACCAAAGCTGTAAAGGAGTTTTGTTGAATTGTTTAAAGCGATCTTTTTTTAAGATATAAAATTAGTTAGGCTTTGTTGGCACAGAGAGTTTATCAAAGTGAATGAGTAAAATTGTAGAAGGCCAAAAAATCTTGAATGTTTGAAGAGACAAAGATTCTGTGGAGCTTTACTTTATGAAAAGCCTAAACATAAATTAATACAGCACTTTGATTAATCTCAAAAGAGAGATAGTTGTACCTTATTCACTAGTACAAGATTTAGGTCTAAGACATAGATATGGCCTAGAGGCTGAAATGTGCCAATTGGTAATAAATCTTGTGAATATGTAATACCTTTCTGAAAAATATTAATTTGTGACATTAATATTTCATACAATATTTGTGGACTTTGTAAAATTAAAAAAGCTACTGCTCACCATATCTGAATCTATCACCAATGCTGGTATTCTGCAGGCTTCTTTGATCCCTTTGTGCTGAAAAAAGCATGGCACTTCTTGAGAACTACCATGATTTGCCTGATGTAGTTGCTCAATCTATTATTAGTAGTATTTTCATAACATCTTCAGTCCAAATTGCATTATAAGAGAAGTGTGAGAAAAGTGGCAGTTTCATCCTCTAAGGAGTTATCATTTAAGGGTCCTATTCAGCACTTCTTACTGTAGCATATCACACACTGACTTCAGAGGGGGCTTTGCCAAAGGAGGGAGTGAATAAGGAGTGCTGAATAGGACTCTACAAAGGCACAGCAGGTACAGCTGGTGCAATTCCACACAGACAAAGCATCATACATTACAATGTGGACAATTAAAGCAGCACATTTTGTATCATTATGAAAACCATCCATTTTACATATAATTTATACTATGAAAGTAGTTATCCTCCCTCCAAGTTTTACTCAATTTTTTGAGAGTTTTATCAAACTATTATTGCATGATAAAACCACTTACTATGGAAATACTATGATAAAACTTTAAATTCAGTTGAAGAAACAAACAAGCAACAGATCAACTTTTCCATCTAAAAAAGTAAGTCTCAAATTTGTTGATGTTGATAGAGAATTCTCTTTAGCATTAGATCAAGGACTTTTACAGAAATCGTTACTATTACTCATTGAAGTCCAAAATCTATCATTCATTCATTTCAAGCTGCCATATATGCATTAATGAAGGAAGCCTTACAGCATTACTGCAAGGATGCAGTCGTTCTCTTTGTAAAGCAACAGAAATAGAGACGGAAAGGTAACACTACTTGAAGAGCTGTATTTTTTAGTCATTATGACATTTTAACAGCCCGGATAGTTGCTTGGAGGGGTTGATCTGTATTATTATTAGGGTTGCCTGAAACGTTAGATTTAGGCCTTCAGCTAAATTACAGTGGGCTGAGAAGTTACCATGTTGGCAGAACAGAGTGTGCCCCTACTCATGGCAAACACGAGATGAGGCAGTGTGAGCTGGCCTTGTTTGCATTCATGTTGGTAGTGGTCCTGGGTTCCTCTCAGTCACAGCAGTAGCATTAACTATGTCATTGCCTTTACAAATAAAAACACTTGGGTTCATTTCCCAGGAGGTATATGGTGAAAAAGTTTTGATTGCTTGAATTTACTGGAGAGTACAGACTGGAAGGCCATGGCAACAATAAACAGTGTGAAGTGTACTGCAAGATATAATAATGGTATTAACTTTGCCAAAGGGATAAGAAGGATCCTTTTTCTACACATTTATGGGGGGTATTTTTAGCAAGTTCCATGTTCCTCACTTGACTAATACATAAACTATACTAGTGAGAAAATAGTCAGTGTGTTCTGATTTTAAAAATTACTCCCATAAACCTTGTCTGGTCCTGTATGTTCATGAGACAATTTTGTTTTAAGAACTGGATATTCTCGGTTGGATAAAACAATGCAGTAACTGCTGAGCATAAATTAAATTAACCTGAAAATAACTGCAGAAAATAAATTTATCCTCTATACCTCCTTCAGATTCCTAAAAATTATCTGTCAAATAATATTACTGCGTTAAAAGATGATCTAAGTGCCATGTGAAGAAGCAGATTACAGTATTGACTTGTATCACCAGGGGTGGACCTTCTGCAGACCAGTACTAGAGATCAGAAGGCCAGAGACAGACATTCCAACTCCTTCGAAATTAGGATGCGCCCTGGGTGAATTTGTTGCCGTTCTATATAGAGTTTTTAATTTCATTAGTCATTAAGTCTGAGTGCAACTTCTCTAGCCTCAAAACTGCATTGTTCAAACAAACATAATTTTTTCGAATGTAGCACAGTAAACAGCTTTCACCATATTTGCAGTATAAACAGTGTGTGAAACCAAAGAAAATGAGACAAATATGGTTATTTTGTGATTTTCTTTTTTGATTACATGTTTCTTGTTCTACCCACATATGAGTCATATATTTTGCATAACCACAAAATAATTTTCACTGCTTTCAGTGATGGCTCTTTGTGGAGTTCTGGAATGAAGCCTCACTTAAAATATGCATTTATTCCTTGTGGTTTATTTGCTCAATCTATATATAGAAAAAATTCTGAAATTCACAGAATGATGTACTTTCTGATAAAAAGCTCAAAATCCTACTTTCTCCAGCTTAATTTTTTTTTTGGTTGGCTTTCACAGCAAATGTTTCAAAAAAAAAGCTGTGTAGAAATTAAAAAAATAAAGAGTGCTAGCTCACCATTTCATTTGCTTCATTTTGAATGTCCATTTTTCTAGTGTTTAAGAGGAGCATGACATAGGACACCATAAAGCCACACATGTGAGCATTAGAGGCTCTCCTGTTAAGGGAGTGTTTATAAGGAGGTAAGCTACTTGCTTCTCCCTTTTTATCACAGTAAGAGCACAAACATAATGAACCAGACCAGCATGCATCATTGTGTCAGAAGTTCTTCAAATGATTCCAGGAAATTGAGGGTTAGTGAGAGGGCATGGGTTCCTGTCACCTTGAATTGACACTGAAATTACATACAATATGTGTGATTTGTGGGCCAGACCATGTTTCTGAGGCTCAAGAAGGAAAAGTACAATAGCTCACACATGTATGTGTTCATTCTTAGCATCCTGCCAGTTCAGCCTCATTTACTATTTGGGCTTTGAGTTACATTACCTCACCTGTGTGCCAGGAAGGAGTGCATGGATGAACAAGCATGGAACTTCAGCTGCTGTTCAGTAATGTGATCATGTATTTGAGCCTCTATGTGGGCAGCATAACCTGAGTATGAACTAAAATCTCAGCGTGGAAAAACTGCACAAAGAAATTTCAGCCCCTCCAGACAGTAAGTGGTGGGCCTAGTTTAAATAACTCTATGCAAAATGCACATAGTCCAAGGAATAGACAAGATGTGCATACACCTGCAGTTCTGTGATGGCATCACAGAGACATGGTGGGATGGCTCCTACGACTCAAGTCTTGTAAGAGAAGGACACAGACTGTTTAGGAAGGAAAGGCAAAGGAGAAAAAGTGGTGTTGCCCTCTGTCAGTGACCAGCTGGAGCACATGGAGCTCTGCCTGAGGATGGATGAGCAGCAGAGAGTTTATGGGTCAGGATTAAGGCGGGGGCAGGGACAGGTGACATTATAGTGGGGGTCTGGTGCAGACCACCCAAAAAAATACTGAGCTGACAAAGCCTTCTAGAGACAGATAGGAGGGACTTCATATTCACAAGCCCTAGTCCTCGTGGGGACTTTGACCAGCCGGATACCTGTTGGAGGCGCAGTACACCAGGGTAATCCAGGAGGTTCCAGGACTGCATTGGCAGTAACCTCCTTCTCCAAGTGATAGAGAAGCCAACAAGGATATGTGCTGTGCTGGTCCTTGTTCTTGCCAACAGGGAGGGACTGATAGGGAATATGAAACTCAAGGGCAGCTTTGGCTGCAGTAACTATGAAGCAGTGGAGCTCACGACCCTTAGGGCAGTGAGGAGGGTACACAGTAATCTCTTTAACCTGGATTTCAGAAGAGCAGACTTCCAGGGTTCTGCTTGGTAGAGTACCATGGGGTAAAGCTGTGGAGGGAAGAGGGACCCAAGAAACCCAATTAATATTCAGGGTTTTCTTCTTCCAGGCTTAGGAAGCTGAAAAAGAGGTAGTGAGGAAGTGAAGGAGGCAATTCTGCCCCTTTATTCTGCTGTTGTAAGATCCCACCTGGATCACTGCATCCAACTCTGGTGCCCCCAACGTAAAAGGGACGTGGACCTGTTGAAGCAGTCCCAGAGTGTGTTCATGAAGATGCTCAGAGCTCTTGGAGTGCCTGTGTGAAGACAGGCTGAGGGAGTTGGCATTGTTTATCCTAGAGAAGGGGTCCAGACTTTATAGTAGATTTCCAGTACCTAATGGGACCCTACAAGAAAGATGGAGAAGGACTTCTGGTAGGGCCATGTAGTGTAAGGAAAAAGGGGCTACAGGTTATGATTTTAAACTGAAATAGGGTGTATTTAGATTATATATTAAGAAGATACTTTTCCTGTGAGGGCCGTGAGGCACCACAGCAAGTTGCCCAGGGAAGTCGTGGATGCCCAATCCATGGGAGTGTTCAGGCCAGGCTGGGTGGGGCTTTGAGTAGCCTGACCTAATGGAAGTTGTCTCTGGGCATGACAGGGGGGTTGAAACTCAATGATCTTTAAGGTCACTTCCAACCCAAACCATCTTATGATTCCATGACTCCATAGTCCACTAATTAATCATTGAAGAATATGTTTTCTATAAAAAAATGTCTAAAAAATGTTAAAAATCCAACCTGCCATAATGTCTATGGAGCCTTGATTCAGATTGGAGAAAAGCAATATCTAATTTAAAATTGCTTTCTTGGCTAGAAACTATTTTTCCAATCACTGCTTGTCAAACAACAAGTTAAAAATGAAAAAAATCTGTTTCAAAAACTATCTTCAATCTAAGGTAGTGATGGTGAACAGAAAGACATTAAAGACATGAAAATTATCAAGCAGAGAACATAAATGATAGTGTAGGTATTTCAGACCACTATGAATACCCCATTATTTAGCAAATTAAAAAATGTAAAAACTTAAGGAAAGATGAGTGTAATCTCAAACTAGTGAAGTCTGCATTCAGTTTTTAAAGCTGTTCACCCAGTACTCTAACTTTTATTCCACAAGACAAAAGAAGGTGATACACCTTCAAAAGAAGGTGTGTAGCTTTGAAACTGCTACCAAGATAGCTACTTCCAGGAGACACATGTTCTCTGTGGCACATTACTGCAGCAGGGACTTGAACTGGAGCCCTTGCACCTCTTGCTAGATGTGCTCCCCAGAAAGCAGCAAAGTGGCCTCAGCAGGAGGGCACTTTCTGCTTGCATAGCCCAGGGCTCCAGCAAGGGAATGGCAGAGTTGTGAAGAACATACTGCACACAGGAAAAACACCTGCATCTAGTATTTGTCTTGTTTCAAAAATAAATCAGATTTCCTAATTTAATAGCAGTATTTGAGTTAGATTAGTGAAGCAATGACTATTTTTTACTTCATTAGTTAAATGCTAACCATAGTTAGGTAGTACTTCTTTCTGGCTAATACCAAAGAGATTTTAGGAGAAGGGAAGTGTCAAAAGAATGTTTATGGTCTGGTATGAGGCAAAGATCATCAGTTGTTACATATTGGTCAAAATAAATCTCAGCAAGTCCTACAGCATAGCAGAAAAGATGACTGATGATCTGGCATACAGTATTTGTGCATTTTGCATCTTAAATACCTAAAATATTAAAATATATATATATATAATCATTATAATTTCTAAGCCAAAGCTTAAAAAAAAATCCAAGACCATTAAATACTAAAATTGACAATTCCTTTAATGCCTTCAATAGCACACAGTTAGAAGCATAATGGTATATTTTGTGAGTGTTCCTTTTGTGAGGGTTTGGTGGGTGTTTTTGATATAAATTACTTTATTTGGGTTCTTTCACTCACTTTTCTTGGGACACAAACTCTTCATGCTAGTGTTGGTGTTTTGCTAGCTATAGTCAGAGAGATGGCACTGAGAGAGATGGCGCGTGTCGTGTGGTAGGCACATGCAGCACTCAACATAGCAATGACAAAACAAGGAAAAAGAAACAACAAACAGGTTTCTCCTTAGCATCTGGGAATTAGTCAAGAAGGCATGGTCAGCTACAAAATCCCTTCAAGGCTTTTCATCAGCCTAGACAGGCCACCAGTGAGGAGGGAAGTGCAGGAGAGTCTTTGGGCACACTGTGAACTGGGGAAAGGCTCATGAAAGAGCATCAAGTCTCTATTGTCTTAGGATGCATTAGGGACTGAAGGGTGAAAATAGCACCATTTCTCCTATAGTTCTCATGTTGTAAAATAAGGTGGTTTCTGATGCAATGTGTTCTTTCCAGTTTTGCCTTATACGTATCTAAAAAGTCCTCAGATAACATTTAGATTGTGCTTCTGACAGAGCAGGATCATCTCTGCTATTGCTCCTCTTCTGGCTGTCCAGACCAAGGACTTCCACTGAAGATTGTAACTTACATCTGGCATGGGTGCACAGCTTTCTTCTACAGGCTGTTCCGGCCCCAAGGGGGATGCTGTATGCCACAGGCTTAGCCATGTGTGAGCTTGGAGATCTCTTTTATGTGTATTGTTTAAATATAGCCTCAGCATCCAGGCAGGTGTTTATAGGGCTGCTGAAATCTAATGCTTCTGGAATATAAGGAAATAATCTTGGTCTCCTGAAACATTTTCAGAAAGAGAACATTTAGAAACTTATGTATAAAACTTAGTTTGAAAGAGTTTATGCACACTATTAATATGGTAGGGAGCAGAGAAGGAAGATGTATAGGCTTTATAAAACCTACACACTGTCCTCATGGGAAAAGATGATATATATAAAAATATTCTGAAATTATTTTAAATAGTCTTTGTAACTTTGAGCTAATTATTGCAAATTTAGTACAAGTCTACATGTGATTTGTTTTCTTTCACTGAAACCTAAAATTTCCATATTTCCTCATGATTTCCCTGTTTTTGAAGGAAGTGTCATACTCCTGTGCAACTCGAAACTAGTTTATCCCTCTTAGCCCTGGGCTCACACTTCACACAGAGTTTTATTCATCTCCACCCCCACCACTCCAGTGCTCCATGCTGTCCTCTCATGACAAGGTAATTATTTTCTTCTTTTCCTTCCATCTCATTCTCCAGCCCACATCCAGCTTCTTCTACAGATTCTTGACATCCTTCCTAGCTACACTCTGTATTAGAGTTTCTTGTCATTCCACTACCTATTGCCATACCTAAATTCCATGACAACTTTAATGTGTGCACATTTCCCCTGGAGAAGGCCTCTCTTTACTCACACTCCCTTGTGCCAGGACACCTTCATCGGTTACCATTAGTGGCCTGGGAACCATGCCATTCAGGCTGTCCATGTGACAGCCTCTTAAAGTCTGTTTGGAGGATACAAAGAGAATCAGAAAAGCAGACACCTGTTCTACCCTCAGCTGCAAAGACACGTGAAACTATCATGGTCAATAGATAAGCACCCTCTGCCACATAGATTTTTTTTCTTTTATTTCTGGGTTTACAGTTTTTCATTAAATAATTGACTGATATATTGAATGTCCCTTAAAATTAATGACGTATGGTATTCCAAAGTTAAAACCATTTTGTACATGTACAGACAAATGCAAAAATGCCTCTGAGCACAGGAACTCAGAGGCTCAAATAATTAAACTTTCAATGATTGAAATATGCTCCAGCAGCAATTAGCCACACTGGATGCATTTGCTTGGCTACTGACACACGCCTTGGATGACTGAGGATACTCAGCCCCCTCACCTCATACCTCAAAATACAGTTTAAATAGGCACCAGGAAGGCCTGTGGTAGCTCACTGCTCAATTGCCAGTTGTCTCAGTTACCTGCTCTGTATGTCCTCAAGGATATGAGAAATATTTCCTCCCTTACCAAGAAAATATAACAGTCACCAAAGCGATGTTACATCAATTTATACTCTGATATTTCTTGGAAACTTTTCACACAAAGGCTGAGCTCATTCTAGTTTGGAAGTTGCTCAAAGGAGTAAGGTCTAGGTCCTTATGCGCATGCATATGTCGTGTGTGATTCAGGGTTCCTTTGCTGAAATATGTAGAAATGGTGCAACAGCAAAATAGACTTCTTCCTAAAGCTTTTTGAGGGGAAAAGAATTCAATAAAAAAATAGGAAATTGTTGAAAATAATATTCTCTCACTTTTATTTGGTTCACAGAAAGTATTTTTGAGGGACAACTGAGATGAAACAGGTCTGGAAAGGAAGAAAAACACTAAAAAGCTATATAACTGTATTTGGGATATACAAGATAGCATACAGGAACACACAGGGTAAAAAGCCCTACAGCCAGGTTCGGCAGTCTACAGTTTTCATGAGGAAGCAGAAAGTAAGCTTCCAAATGGGCTGTGTGGCTGGCCTGGGAACCCTCTGGGGTTCTGAAAGTTCAAACACGTACACAAAAGAGAAAAAAAGTCACAAAGTCAGGGGATGCAATCAGGTGTGAGCTGATGCCAGTGACTGGACAGGACCCATCAGCACAAGCATGATGTTGAGGATCTGTTCCTGCATGAGTCACAGCATGTAATGCGTGGTTATAAGGCTCTCAGCCATGAGCTCTGCTGTCTTTCTGCCAGAGTCCTCCTGCTCAAACGCAGAGCCATAACTGCAAAACAGGACCTGTTGCCCTCTCCTTAGCAGAGAGAGCTGGTTTCCTCTGACATTGCAGCTGTGACAAACTCTTCAAAGAGCGCCTCATGCAGACTCTCATATTCAGTGCAGGGTCATGAGGCTTTTCCCTGTGTTTTGAGAAAAAGAGGAGACAGCACTGAAGTACTGGTCATTTAGGGAGTGAGTTTTGAAATGAACTGAAGATGAGTTAGAAATTCCACTTTACACACTGTAAGCTCCAACTCCTGTATTTGAGTTTAGATCTGGTGTATTACCTGTGAAGATTTGTCCATAACACAAAGACAGAGCCCCAGGCCTGGTCTACACCAAAAAGAGGTTGTTATTTGAATTGCACTAGAAAATTCTTTGAATTGAGAGATACTTTATATAATCAAAAGATTCCTTTTCAACAGTTGCTTCTATACCAGTTTCCAAAAAGAATAGGAGGTAATATTGCAAGGGAAACATCATAGCTGAATCAGTTAGGGAAATTATATTTTTTTCACACTCTGTCAGAGTTGTGTCAGTAGCACTTTTAAGTTTAGATTGGCACCAAAAGAGGCAAAGCCCTGTGTCAGAGTATGAGAATTGTCAGCACTGGTACCCACCCCTGAAAGCCTCTGGTTTGTTTCTCTTAATAAAGGAATGGAAACTAAGAAGTCTGCTGCAGGGGTTTAAAACCAGCTTAAAAGTTTAAAACTGGGGTGTCTCTCTTCTTGCTGAATGTAATTTGGGAAAAACATTTTTTAAGTTCTAAGAACTAGTTAGGCTTGAAGATGTGACAGATTTCAATTTGAAAAACTATTTGACAAAGCAGGAGATCTTGCTTGGTTAGGTTTGGTTAAAGCTAAATTGCACCTGATGTGCTGTACTAATAAATTATATATCTTTTAATGTAAATTTTAAGCTTACTAATTTGTTGCTTATTGATAACATTCAGCTTGAAATACATGCTCAAAAACCTCTGGGAAAGAGAAATTCAGTATTATTGCTTGCCATTTGCAAATGAACACTTAGTCTTTAAGAATGTCATTGAATTTCAATATGTATGAGATATTCTGCTGTTTTTATGGGAAAAGCTTACAAAGAATGGCTTACAATGGAAGGCAAAATGTTTGATCTTTCATATGAAAGCTCGCTTACTGCTACAACCGTGGTCTTATAAAACATGACTGAAAACAGACCTGGTTTAATATAATCACGTTTATTAATACTTATTACTTATGTGGCATTTTGTATGTGGGGATTTGGCATATTTTATAAATATCAGTTAAACTTCACAACCAGGCTGCAATGCATGCAATACTGTGTCACTAAGCCCATTCTCTACAGGGATAAACTGTGATCCCCAGCCTACATCTATTCTGTGGGCTCAATTACCGAGACATGATTGTCCATACAATTAAACTGCTAACACAGTTCTTGGAATTGTTTTTGGGCTCAGCTAACCATCTCTCTTCCACTTAGTGCCAGGGTAAGACACCATTTCAAATAGGTCAGTTGCACGTAGTCACCTTTCTCTGGGGATGAGAAGGCTTGGCTGTATGGATTTAAGCTCTTAATTCTGCTGTCCAAGAATGGTCTCTGGCCAAGTCCATCTACTAACATAGATTGTAACCATGAAGTCACTAAGCACACAGCACAATGCTATTCATGGGCTCCTGATGTAATCTGGGTTCTGCAAACAGCACACCTCTAGTCCTGATGGAGCAAGGAACTTAAGATCTTACTTTACTTCCACCTCCTCAGAGCTCTGTTGTCATATCACTACACTGAGGTTTACGTGGTAAGGCAGGTAGAAAGCATCCGTTTTTGCAAAAAGAACGGGATAGGACAGAAAGGTGTAGAAATACATAAATGGAGTGAATCATTCACTAATTAGCTGAGTCACTTTGGCTTCCATGCACGGAGGTGGGAAACCAGACACTTGTGGAGATACTGAGGCGTTGTAGACTCCATGGCTCAGTAACTTTGAATCACTGTGGCCAGAACAGTGGGATGCCCAGCACACTCAGTTGCTCACTATCTTAAGAAACTATTTTATCATTCCAACAGAAGATTATCACAGAAAATGGAAGACAGAAGATAGGAATTGCAACAGGAACCTGTTTAATAGCAGCTTATTAAGAACTCAACAATCGTGTGAAAGGGTGAAAATATGCAAAGAAAGGATACGTGATGATGACTCCTGTTGAGAAGATTAAAGGAGGTTTACTGCAGCATCATTTTGGCTCTTTTCTGTAAAAAGTTGTTCTTTTAATTCCACATCCTTTTCCTCCCCTGGAAGCAACCGAAGTACAGCAACAAGAAAACAAAACCCTGACATTTCAGAGATGTTGTCTGGTAGTGGGGTCTTCTTCTCAGCAACCATGTGTCTTTGACAGTATCTTGTTTTCAGCTAGGACAGAGTTACTTTTCTATCCAATAGCTGGTACAGTGCTATGATTTTGAGATTTAGTATGAGAATAATGTTGATAACACACAAATGCTTTAGTTGTTGCTGAGCAGTGTTTAGTCTAAGCCAAGTAAGGTCTTTTGAGTTTCCCATGCTCTGTGAATGAATAGGGGCACCAGAAGCCAGGAGGGAACACAGTCAGGACAGCTGACCTGAACTGGTGAAAGGGGTATTCCCTACCATAAACCATCACACACGGTATATAAACTGGGGGGAATTGGCTAGGAGGCTCCAATTGCTGCTCAGGAATGGACCAGCAATCCATCTTGGGAGATTGTGCATTACTTGACTGTCTTGGGTTTTTTTCCTCTCTGTCTCTTTTCATTGACAGTCTTTTCATTACAATTTTATTATAATTGCTATTCTTATTTTTTTTAAATTCAGTTATTAAACTGCTGTGATCTAAACCTATGGGTTTTACCTTTTTGTCCAGTTCTCCTTCCCATCCTACTTGGAGTAGAGGGGACTGAGGCATAGGTGGACAAGTGGCTGTGTGGTACTTAGTTGCTTTGCTGGGGGTAAAATGTGACAGGCAACAGACCACCATTCCCCAGGGTCTAGGCTAACTGGTTGAGTACTTGGACTTAGTGCAAGTGACACTGCAACACTAATGTAGCTTCTTCACTCTTGGGGCTCAACATAGTCTTTGTAAAGCAGCAAGTGGAGGTAGAACCACATTCCTGGACCTATTTATGCTTCACTGTGTTATGTATACTTACCTAAATTCATTCATTTCATAATTTTACTAAGCCTATTAACTTAT
Organism: Trochalopteron elliotii; assembly: GCA_024734555.1. Lineage (NCBI taxonomy): Eukaryota > Metazoa > Chordata > Aves > Passeriformes > Leiothrichidae > Trochalopteron > Trochalopteron elliotii. The sequence goes on along the minus strand of JANPWX010000024.1, from coordinate 244,429 downwards.
GAATGAATTATTTTATGGATAAACTATTCAACTATATCTTATGGCTTTCTGAATTGCTTGAAGTAGAGAAACCTTTTAGAAGATGCTGACAAATGCCCTCCTAGAATGTATGTCAGTGGTATTTATTTGCAATGAAACCCCTCCATCTACCAGAATATGAGAATTTTGGAGCCAGTTATCGTTTCCTTAACTGTGACTTTATGCCTATGCCCTCATGGGTTTTTGTGAGGTTGCAGTCATGCACAGGTATGTATAGAATTGGGCGTTAGTTACAACGAATGTTCTAAAATTAAATGTTTGGCTTTGGAGTGTCCTGGACTTTATCTTAAACCAGATTTCTAGCCAGCTAGTGGAAACTTTGGAACAGCTGTGAGTATCCAAACAGTCACCTAAATAACTTTGCAGACCACATAACCTGACCATGACCGATGAAAATAAAGTCTGGTTTGGAAGCTAAGGGCTTAGTTAATGTTCAACTTCTTTTTAATTTTCTCAATTTCTCCCCAGTTCCTTGTTAGGCTATTTCTTGCTGATGAAATTTTGTTTGTTTGATAAATTTGTCATACAGATACCTGCTTTGTCCCTGGTAAAAACCAAATTAATAACAGATGTAGAGAACTGAACATGCTTTTGCTTACTCTGTGGCAGTATCATCTTGGAGGTAGAGAATAAGAGCTGGCTTACAAAATCTCATGTTCCGTGTGTACCTCCAGTCAGCTAACCAGGATACACACACAGTTGCAAAGTTTGAGATACATGCACAGTATCTGGTAGATGTTGCAACATCATGAGAAAGGATGGGATGACCTTCTTGGAGAAGTGACGAAACTACCGACTTGTGACTTATGACCACTGCTCAAATCCTCCCTTCCCTCCATCTCCATTCCTGATTCATCTGCTTTCTCTTCAGCAGACATTTTTTTGTGAAAATGCAGCTTCCACTGGGAAAATCTTGATAGGATGAACAACTTCAGTTCACAATTAAAGATCCACAGTAAGAGATGAGGATAAGCTGAATAAATAGATTTTGGGTGTCTACTGGCTACACCCCTTCTGAAGTCAGGACCATTGCTGTGTGAGTTCAGCCAGGAAAGCTGTCTCTCCATGTTTAGAATGGAGTCTGAGGCACAGAAACACTGACGACTCTGTCTTTTATTGACTGAAGCCAACAAATAAACAAACTGATTTCAGTGCAGCATCACCAAGACTTGATGCCAGCAAAGAAAAGGAGCTCAGAGCTGTTGCAGTGCGTGATTGAGACACCAAATCTTTACAGAGCTCCTTGCATTCGGTCCTTTGAAACCAGAATAGAATAAAACACACAAAAAATGTACTTTCTTGGAAGTTAATGAGCTATAATGAGGCCAGTTGAGAGGCAAGTTTTAAATTATGGGGACCAAGTGGGTAATTTTGCTTTTGATACTCATCTTCTCAGTGGGCCTAAGCTAACTAGAAAATATAGAAGTCTGGTGTTTATGAGCCAAAACACTGGCCAGGCCTGTGAACAGTCAAGTTCTTTATAAATATCTATTACTGTAAGGAAAACACCATGTTATCACTTCGTACTGTGATAATCACAAAGCAATACTGACAAAGTGTCACTGGACTGGCTCTTTCTTGACTTATTCATACACAAACATGAAGTTGGAGACAACCCCTTAGCAGGAGTTTTCATGTTTCCCCTACCTACCATTATATCTATCTGCTCTGTGAAGAATTTAAGGTAAAATCAAAAAATATAAGTGAAAGGGAGTGATGATTATTTCCAGATCTGGCATGAAGCATTTTCTAAAGAAAAAAAAATAATTCTTCAAAGACAAGTGAGCAATCACATGCATATACTAATGAATGGATTTTAGCTTTTGTCACTAACCACCCATGCTCTTCTAATGAATCAGTAAAAATCAAAGAAGCAGGTGAACAGATAAAGGTGAGATTACAAAAACAATGTGAAGTCAGTAGCAGGACAGAAGACAGTCTTGCCAAGACCATATTTAACCATGAATTATTAATAATGTAATGCTCTTAACCAAAGGCTAATCTGCAATTTTTTTTTTTAACTAGCTACAGTGAGATTCTTTCTGGACTATAAACTTTTTTTTAGTATTTAGATCACAACTACTAAAGACTTAGCTATATTTTGACAGGTACTGACAAAGAGTGCCATGGAATTGTGACTCAATTGTCACCTTCGTCGTTTTCAAGCTGAAAAACTCAGGATGAGTGCTAGGTACTAATTAGAACTGTTATATTAGGAAAGCAAATACAATGGTGTCTAACGTTAAACAAAGCACAGTTCTCATCACAAATGGTTTCTTTTGTGTGCGGGTTAGTCTAAAAACCCATTTTGCATGCTAATGAGACACAAACAATAATTGCCAAAGTAACTAGTTTCATGCAATTACAAAAACCACATAAAAAGCTCTATTGTTTGTTGTCTTATGATTTTCTTAATGCTAATTTTGCAGTTGATAATTTGGGGATTTAATTTGTACCACAATGTGCAATTTGGGGTTTGTGTGTTTGAAGGTGAAGACTTCTAAAGTGCAAAAGGGAATAAGTCCAAGTGTGCAAATGCAAAAGAAGAAGTCACTCTCAGGGAAGAGACTGGACAACCAGAAAAGAGAGGGAGAAGGAAAACAGTGGAGAAAAGGGGACACTTCCTCTATGAGAAAGAGGTAAATCACAGCTGAGAAGAGGGAAGCTGTAGGAGCTGGGAGGTGCACAGCCAGCTAATGAATATCACTAGAGCTGACACATCCTGTGGCTTGGAATGCATGACAAACTGGGGAGTCACATAAAGATCTGAAGGAGCACGAAATATTAGAGAGCAAAAAGTCAGATGGTTAAGTAGTTAAAAATAAAAAGTTTGGGGTCCTGCTCTTCCTTTGAAGGATCTCTCATTACAGCTCATGCAAACCATTTATAATCCCGTGAAAGAAAGATTGACCCCCTTCTATTTCAGTGTAGACACAGACTGCTTTGGCTGAAATTTCGCCTGCATTTCTGTGATTTGTGCTCTCAACTTAGAGTCACTTGCCTGCAAAATTAAGTGGAGAAAAACATATATGACTTTTTTTCCTTTGATTCATGCCAGCCTTTAGTTTGTTATTTTCTTATTGAATAAGATATCGTATTGTTGAACTGTGATTTTGCATGAGCTTAGAGAAAACATGCATTGCTTGGACTCCTTGCACTTCTCTGAACCTAAAGGAAACCTACCACTGGAAGTAGAAATACTATTTTAAGGACAGGATTAAATAAATTTTACTCTAAAGTACATTCCATATGTTGTTATCAGAGAATACTAAATTTCATGCTTTGTTTTTCTTAAGAAAATATGATTTATGTGTCAGATACTCTGAAATCATATCTAGAGCAAGGTGTAATAAACAGAGTACAAGACTTGAGTGATGGTCAGATTCATTTTCCTTTTGTGACAGTCCCTCTCCTTCCATTCACCATGATGTTAAGTATTTCTGCAGAGATATCTCTCTCTTCTTTTTCCCTGTGTGTTATGCTACCAGTTTTGATACAGGAAATAAATTTGAAATCAATACATGTTGGTATTGTTAGATATTGTAGTGTGTTGTGGGATTTTTTTAAATGACATTAATCTTACTATAACTAGCTGAGCCCAGCACTTTCACCCTTTCATCCTGTATACTCTTTCTTTTTCCATCACCAGCCTTCTGAATGCATTTTCCATAATAATATATCCCTCTACTATTGTTGATCTCTTCAGCATATTCCTCCCCAATACACACATATATTTTGCCCCCTTCAGATTTTGTTTATGGTTTTTACTTGGAAAAATCATGAAGTCTCCAGGAAAATGCTTTTTACATTTTCTTCTCAGTCTGCAGCATTTCAGAAATATTACCAATTGCTACGTGAATAATTGATTCATGGCTGTCACAGCATGGAGGTGACATTGTACCTTCTAACTCTTCTTCCCCACCCCCTAGTGCTCGTTTAACCTTTTATTCTTTTCTTATTCTTTGTTGACAAAAGAACCATTTAGATTTGGTCAGCACTGGCCTCTAAACGTGCAAAGTAACTGGCAAACAAAGACACAAGAAACCTTATTAGCAAACTTTACTTTAGGTAGTGTAGATATTGTTGATTAATTTATAATAAGCACTGTAATAAATGAGAAATATGTAATCAACATTGTATTTAATTGGCACAGTACACTTACCATATAAACACTATTTAATTCTCTACACAATTAAGTGTGTTTATATGAAAACATATTATAGGAAAAAGCAAAAAGTTTATGTAATAACTATGCACAAAAAAGCACATTTTCTTCTTGTTTGAAAGACACTTCATATAATAGTCAGACTAATTGGTCAACTAACACTGGAGCATTAAATACTAATTATAATTTGCCTTTGCTGTTTTATGATGACATTGAAATATGTTTTTTCCTTTTCTTCTTTTCATTTTTTTTACTAGCTTGTTCTGGGCACACATGCATCTAGATAATAGCTTTATTCATCCAAAATACAGGGAAATTGAGTATAATGCTTCATGTTTCTGTGGATAGCATATGTAGATAAGAATTAGACTACTTGATGCCAAATCTAGGAAAAATGCTGCTTGAAATGAGGATATTATTTTGGAAAACTCAAGGACATTGGGCATAATGTCTTCCTAAACTGGACATTTATATGCAATCATGATCAATCTTAATAAATGTGGGAGATACAAGGAACCTCAGATTTTTTAAAAAGAAGCTCTAAGACAAATTAAAACAGATTTAATGCATTCTTTCTATTAGGTTGTTAAATAGGTCCTTATAAATAAAAAGAGTTAATGCTAAAGCATTCTCAGGAAGTTATTCATGTGAATAATCTAGAAAGGGTGGATCTTAAGCAGGCACAGTGAGAAATAGAAAGGGATACTAGTAATAAATTATGTAAGATCAAATAAAATGTTAAATAAAAGTTAACACATATGTTTCTGAGGTACAACAGTTAGAAGAATAGAGCAATTCCCTTTGTAGCCCCATGCCTCAATTTTCCCAGTCAGATAGGCTGGAGGAAATCCAGAGATGCATGTATATGACACAGCGTGCCAAGCCTTACTCTTACATTTGCAAGTGCAGGAGGGATTGCAGTCAGCATGCCTGACAGGCAGACAGCACTGCACAAAGTCTGTGCAGGCTGCACCTGGGCAAATGAAGTCTGATCTGGGGCTGTCACACTTACATCGCCAGGTGCTGAGAGTACCTGGCTAAGATTAACTGCTTTTCACCAGCTCCTGCTAGACCCATGGAGGTGACAGCAGGAGTGATCTACCTCCCCTTGGCGGCCTGGGGAGTGAGAGCAATGGGATCACTCATCTCAAAGAGTCCCAGCAAAAAGTCTTCAGCTGTTCCAGCCATTAGCATGAGAGCAGGTGAAGAGACACCTAAGAGGTCAAAGGCTCCTCTTCCAGCTTCCATATTTGGCAAGGCCACAGACTTCCTGGCTTTTAAGCTTATCAGAGGATTTGAAATCTTTGTTTGTGAGTTGTTAGAATTTCAGGATATCCAGGGAACTTCTACATGCCTGATGGATGCCAAATCCAGGTGCAGATATAATCCCCAAGTAAAGAGAAATTGATTTGGAGGAAATTCTTAACTCCATTCCCAGAAATACAACACAAGCACCTAGATGGATATCACCTGGCAGTGCACAACCTGATACTCAGATGAGCATCACAATGAAGCATCAAGAGATATAGTTTTATTGCTTTAAATCTGAACACTTTCAGTGAAAACAATACATAGTGTGGAGACTGGGATTCAAGAAACACAGTTTGGTTGTCTACATCGAAGCTATACAAATTACACTAGCAATCCTGTTAACTAGTTCATAATTTCATTCATGTGTCTAAAAGATACGTCAGGGAATGTATCCACACACATATGAATCATTTCAGACCCACTGATGATACTTGCACCCCTCTTCACTCCATTGTCACATATCATTTTCATTACCAACTACATACATCTTCTCTTGACTTTCCTTTGTGCAGAAGCAGAATCTAGTTTCCAAGGCTGAAGCCAACAGAAGATCATCAGGCTCTCTTATATTTCAATTTTTTCCTCCTTTTTTCACTTTGTTTTGCCCAAACTAATCATCTTAGGACAAGAAAGACAAGAAGACTCTTCAAAACATATGTAGTTTCCGCAACATGCTTTGGCGAGGAGATGCTATAAAACCTCTGCACGTTTTCCTTTCTTTTCCTCTTCAATAAATAAGAATATCACTTCATTCTGTGTCCAGCCATCACCAACCTAAGGGTCTTCCATCATAATTTTAACTTCCTAACTGGCTTTCCAACCAGCATCTCAATACATCGTATGTCCAGGATGACTCACGCTACTGTTTTATTTACAATGCAATCAAAGACTGTAGGAGAGTGAGCAGTCACTGCTTTCCCAATGCATAAAATATCCCTCTTTCTTTAAGCCCTATATTATAAACATTTGAAAGACTCAATTTTTTCCTCTTCCTATTTCTTATGCTCTCAGAAAAAGCAGCAGAGGCTAGATAGAAAGTGCAGAATGCAAGTCTCTAATTCGTCTATATTTGCAACATGTTTTGCAAGGTCTATTAGCAGAAAATGTACTTGTAGCCCTTAAACAAAATGGTTCTCTTCTAATCTTCCTTATTTGGTAGCTCTGGCAACACTCAAAGACCACTTCCTAAAGCGGAGGAAATATGCATCCACCCGCAGCCTTCACTAAGGTAAAAAGTGAGAAATATGACATTATTCCATCCGTATCGCTGACTCACACTGGTACCAGAAACTTTATCTTTCACAGGGGAAGGACGGCTTCAGCAGCTATGAAAGCTCTGATGAAAACCTTTAAAGGAGCACCCAAAACAGGATACAGATCTTGACAGTATTTTTAATAAATATTTTCTTTTGGGAGATTCCAAGAAGTGAAAAAAGCTTTTCAATCATTCACGAAACATAGGTCTCAGGTCTAAGATGCTTGCATTTTGAGAACAGAAATATACCAAGAGGAAGAGAAAAGAAACAATAGCCTATGGTTTACATATAGTTCACGAAGAGCAGCTTAGCAAAAAAAGAGGGAAAAAAATATAAATAAGGGAATGCTTGTTCATTTTTTGGAATCATTTTCAAATGCTGTCTCAAATTTGGTCGACTGAAGCACTAGAAACAATGACAAGACATTGAATTTAGTGTCAAAATTACCTACCTGGTACCAGAAATGCATTTCCCAACCTGCAGTGCATTAGCTGACTTCATACTGTAATTGTAATGAATCTCTTATTGGACCCTTGCTTCCCTGGACAATGCCGTATTGTAAGGACTAAATACATCATCAGTGAGCCTCATTCTCGTGTATTACACTAATATATCATTGGAATGACAACTGCTTCTGATGATATATTAATGCAATACATCAGTAGTGTGGGGCTCCTATGGGGTATTACTCAGGAACAGGGGCCATCTAAAGAAAACAGACCCAGAGTCAAATTCAGTTTAATTACTGAATGAAAGGGCTATCAGGAGCAAGCTTACATGTAATGCTAACATTCTTACATCATCCATGAGATAAATTTGCAACCTCATTACATATTAAACTTGCAATTTTAGATAGCAATTGTAGGGTTTGGATTTGCCTGCTGATGTAATTCACAAACCATAGCTTCCCCCATATTTTATACCGATGCATGAATAATGCAGATATTTTTTATTCTGTCCATCTTGCATTCCATGATGGTAAAACAACACATCAAATGTGTAGCTATAAAACCAGATTTAGAAAAACTACACTCTACTTGAAACTATTTGCAGTCACTAGGCACCATATAAATATTTGCACTTACATGGTGCATTCAAAAGAAAGAGACTGGTATTTGCTTTTGCAGTCAATTATGCACCACATTTTCGTGTGTCATTTGTCTTAAAGCTATCATAAAGCATGTACAATTCTGTTGGGTTGGTTTTTTTCTGTGGGTTTTATTTGTCCTTTTCTTTGTGATGTTTTTGGTTTTTTGGTTTGGTTTGTCAGTTGTTTTTGTTTTTGTTTTGGGTTTTTTTGTGGGATTTGCTATTCTTTTTTTAGGAGACATTTTTTCAGAATTTGTCAGGGACAAAAATTGTGTGTTCTACTGTTTCTTAAATGAAGTTATGAGTTGGATTCTGAAAAAGACTTCCATAACAATATTGCAGTGTCCACTGACATGAAATATATCCAAAGTCATCTTTCCTTGGCCCTATTTTTCCCTAATTTTACTGCTACTATATTATAAGTTATCCAGAGAATCCATCTATATATTATGAATCAAACAGACATGAGAGGTGATATCACTCAAACTAGAGCTTCTGGTTGTTTATTTCATATTTATTAAGATTATAACCAAAGGCTGAAAAAAGCATTCATAGAACAGCCAAAAGAATCAAGCCAAAAGACATAACGTATATTTGATTTTATAAACATCTTGCTGCATCTAATCCAGACACTATACTTACTCTTGAATAGACTGTTTTGTTTAATAAGCATTTATCTATTGTTAATGTCTTTGGAGAATTCATCCTGGAGTTTGTACTGAAGATAAATGCAAGCGTGTGAGGGTTTATGAAAAATGTCTCAGCAAGTGACAGGAAGCCTGATATGAGTTACCACAGTCCGCTTCACATGTGGGGCAATCTACTACTTGTCTTGCATTTATTGTATTTTCTTGCTAGGCATTTTCTCTTTCTTTTTCTGAGACCCTTTGATACTATATACTTTTAAATACCAAACATTGACAGTAAATCTGAAAAGAATGCATGATGTAGAAAGAGAGACAAAACTACAGCTGTAAAATGTAACTATAATAAAATAAAGAAGAAACCACAAAGATCTTCTTTTTTTTTTTTTAACGATGCGTGCATGAGGGAAGGGAATCAGAATTTAAAAGGAATTAACTGAACATCAACTGCATGTCCCAGTGATACATGTCATTTTAGCTCACTAGGGTGATGTATGTTTTATTTAGAGAACTGTTCAAAGCTTCAGTTAGAAATTCTCCCAAGAATAAATGAAATTCTCTGAAAACAAAGTGTCATTGTCTTGTGAGGAAAGTAAATTCTATGCATATCTGTCTATATGTAATCTTACATATTCTTTGTGTGCCTTATACCTGGAATGATAATAAATAATGTACTGTGGGTGTGGAGAGAGCTTATGGAAGTATGGTAAATTAATGAAAAGCCCCATGTGACCTATCAGCTAAGTTCTCAAGATATGCTTCTTTCTGCTATTTTCTAATTAGTAGCAACTTCTCCCTTCCTCTGTTGCATATTTCCCTTAGCCCACAGTCTGAGCTAAAGGCATATCTGTTACAAACTCTATTGTGGAATCTTCAGGATGTCAGTAGTAGCTGGAATTAAATTAGATTTAAACCCTTGCAAATTAATGAGTAACCTTGAGGTGTTTGAATGTATCTGGTATGTCAATAACGTAATGTGCAACAGAAAGAGGATGAACTTTGCTCATACACCATGTGGAGGCTTTCCCCTGTGAGTTTTATACAGTGAATTATTTACTAGTTATTGAATTAATCAGACAATTTTTTCTTTTTGGCACTTTTAAAATCTGATATTTAAAATCTGCTTATGTGCTTAATTGAATGGACAGCACATACAAACCTGCTCCTTGGTGAGCCAACCCTGACTGTTTAATGCAAGAATTCAAAAATAAAATAAAAGAGCATTTCCCCCTTAGCATCAGCAGGACATCCTGGTGAGAAAGCGCACTGTGCTGCAGACACCTTGTGAAACTAAAGAGTGTCAGAGCGAAGGGAGAGATGGGCTGGAGTGCATCAGTCTGGTTGTACTCAGGAGCTGGATGAATTTGAAACCTGACCAAGTCTGAATGGAATAGTGGTCAGAAAGCCAGGAACAATTACTTCAGATTACAAAATGCCTGAACGATTTACTTCACGAGACAACTGCACAGTCTCCTTGTGCTAAAGGACCATCAATACTATCTTGGGACAAAATTTGATGAGAGGAGGTGGAGGTGGTATGGGGGTGGGGGAAAGAGAGATTCACATTGTGTATCATGAAAGCAATGAAGTATTTAAATAGAAATGTATCCCAGTAACTGAAATCCCTGCCCAACATCATCTTTGTTTCAGAAAGTCTGATTAGTTAACATATTCCATCACCTTGGGAAGAAAGCTGAGGTAAGCGGCTTAATTTATAAATGGATGGAACAAACTTATTTAAAAATTCTCACTACGTTATCATGAATCATGTAGGCCTATTAAACTAATTGCTAAGTAAATTTAAGCAGTATTACAGTAGATTTCACTGAATTTATCATCAATCTAAAGAGATCTTTGGTGGTCTCATGCTGCCCCCCACAGATATGTCTCAGAACATTCATTATGCCATAATTACAAAGTCTCTTTGAAGAGGCTAAAAATCCCAAGACTCCTCTCATCAATTATTTTCACCTGTTAATTCATTTTGTGTGAGGTAATAACCTCAGCATAATAACAAATGTGCAAGTACTCCGATTTTGCAATTAAAAGCAGCAGGGCTCCTATTTTGATCATACAGACTGTGACATCCATCATAGAAAACAATTTGGGCCTAGCGGGATGACAGATGCCACACTGATGGCTCTACTAACTAACTGCCTGTCCTGGAAAAAAATGGTCCCGTTTCAGGCTGCAGCTGCAAGCTATCTGATAGCTCCTGGCCAGGCAGCAGGGAAAGCCTGCAGTGACTGAATTACTGAAAGGTAATTTTACTTTTCAAAATGAGGATTTTGGAGCCATATATATATGCATTCCAGTGGCTGGTGTAATTTGGAAACAAATAGTCCTTTTCATTTGAAAATGACTGGAATTGCTGCCAGTGTTCAGAAAGTATTGTTTCTCAGCCTTTTACATGAGAATACAGTGTAATACTCATTATTTCTCCCCTTTCACATCTTATTAGACACAGAAGGCAAGGTGGTTATCTCTGCTTTCTTTAGCTAAATCCGCAGAAGTAGGATTTCTTCCAACCTCTGGACAGGTGCCTAAATAATAGAAGAGTGCTCATTTTAGCCTTTCAGTTTGTATCAAGGCTGAGTGAGCCCTGTCTGGGGAATGATCCCGCTATCACCGACGAGTGTTAAAGTGATATGCCCTCATCTGAAACTCCACTAAAAACAATGAGGCAAACTGCAAGCACAGGCAGCTCATTAGCCTCAGAACTGATTCACCAAGGAAACAATTTGATGTAGAATTAATGACAGAAAAGCTGTTGTCCTGACTGGAGTGGGGGTGAGGGGCTAGAGGAAGCAGGAGGTGCATAGACTCAGAAAAGAACCCTAGAAAATGCAGCCAATTTATTTTCCTCACTAAAGTGCATAATGTGATACCTCAGCATTGGACCAATTAGCTTAAAACATTTAGCACTGAAATGCTACACACTCTGAATACGCAAGACGACTGATTGAGCCTATAACTTTTTAATGGGAAACACACAATGCTGCTGTCAACTAATATGAAATATGTCAGTACGGTCTGGAATTTTTGGATTTGCTCTTGTTTGTCCTTTTTTTGTTTTTCGGGGGTTTTTTCCTTTTGTTTTTTGGTTTTTGGGGTTTTTTTGTTTTTTGTTTTGTTTTGTTTTGTTTTGTTTTTTTTGTTTTATCCAGGAAGTCTAAAATCTGGTGACTGGGCAGGAGAAGCTGGACTAAGTTCAGTCTGCTAAAAGCAGTAGATGCAAATTATGAAGGGAAACTGCACCGCTGAAAGAAAGGTGGGTAGGTATTGTAAGGATTGTGTTTTCAGATTTCAGCACACTAATGCAGAGCAACAAAAGATCAGCAGAAGGCCAAAGGTTAAGTATAGCATGAACTTTCTCAGTGGCTGTGCACCTTAAGATGAAAAGATAGCCCTGTTTATGACATCTGCAGACTACAATGCTTACCATTTTATACTACCCTCCTACATTCTCTGCAGACAAAGAGCTGTGCTTGGCTTCTTGGGAAAAATCTACTGTTTCTTACTCCATCATATTACACTCATAAACCCTGTCAGCAATAAAGGATGTATGGGTAGACAGAGGCAGGGATGCGCAGCTGGTAAACTCCATAATCATACTAGAAAAATACCAGCATTTCATTCTTACAATTTGTTCTCTATTCAGGAATCCCTGTCTCATGGAGGTGAGGGTAATTCCCAGGGCTGGGGGCTGCTCCAGCTCATGCCGACAGCATGGCTGAGGTGTTTGTCCAGTATTTCCAGATAGAGAAAGCAATCTTTCCTAACAGTCACAGGATTTACAAAGTTGAATGTGTGAAATTTTTTGGTAGGGTTATATTGCAATAAAAGCAAACAAAAGAGATTAATCAAACCAACAAATTAGAATTACCCATCTTATATGTTCTTTAATGCAAAGCCAATAGTTCTTGCCCTTTATGCACATGCTCCTACAGTAACTAATGTACAGTAGCCATCAACAAATTACAATTTGTGACACTTTTGCTGCTGCAATATTAAGCCCAGAGTCCTATGGAGAAAATATATGGTTTTTATTACCAAATTGTTCTTGTTTACAATTCTAATATCCTCTTCATTATCTACTTTTCCAGACATTTTAGGCAGTTCTGAAGACCTGGGGCAGCACTAGTCCTGTCATAAAGAGAAATTAATGTTGTTAAAGATGGCCTAGCTGCCCTCTGGTACAGCTGAAGATGTGAAAATATAAGGTTCTGTTTTAAAGATGAAAATGATTAAAGGCACAGGCACCTTGCTCTTAGTGCAGCCACTAAAACTTTTAATAAAATACTTCAGCAGAAAAAAAGCTGCTTTACTTCTTCCACTGTATGTCTTAAGAAAAAAAAAAAACGAGAGAGAGGGGAAGGAAGAGGGGGAGAGAGAGAGAGAGAGAGAACTTTGTTCTATAAGAAGAGGTTTGCTTTAAGGACTAATAAGCGTAAAAAGGACCTCATCATTATAAAGAACCTATTCGTCTCAGCAACAGCTCACTTAATAAAGACTGGATGATAGAAAAACCAGTAGAGCTGTCTCCAAATAGCCAGTAAGCTAATTAGGTGCATTGTAACAGGTAGCCCTTACAAAAACTGACAGGCTTAAGCCAGCATGCCGCAAATACTTAAGAACATCGTAGCAGATGTACAGTGGTTATTGTATCCTCTTCAAGGCTGTTGCTGCTGCCACAATTTTATAAGCTTACGCACCTCAAACCCTCAAAGAAGCTCAAAACGGGTTTCAGTGGAAGAAACGAAAAGAGAAAAAAAAGAAAAAAAAAAAAAGAGAGAGAGAGACAAGAAACACAAACCTGCTGAAGATATTATATGAGCTTTTAGGGGTCCCAGACCAAAGAGACCTTTCAGAAGGAATGCTTCAGCTGCCTGGAAGAAAATGGCAGGCAATACAAAAGACGAGAGCATAACCTTTGTCCTAGCAGGGATGGAAGAATATCTGTCAGAACTTCACCTTCATAATCATGCCCACCTCAGTCATTTTTTACTGGTTAAATGAAGGTTACAGGATTTGCTCTGAAGCCAAAATGTCCCTTTATCCTTAAAAATATTGTTGAAATTATAAAACAAGTTTACTTTCTCATTTCCCAAGGATTCATATTCACTGCTCTCCCTTTGGGGTTTTTTTTTGTTCTCTCTACTTTGGAGAGAGGACACACATTACAATTGTGTCTCTATTATGCTTTTGATTTCCTAGCAATCATATGATGTAATTGATGGTATACAGGAACCGTTTGAGGACTTCTAGGTCTCTTAATGACAGCAGTAGTGCTGCAAAGGAAAATGCCGCTGGTCTTGACACTCTGGGAAGTCTCACTTCCCATCACTGGAGCTGGGATCGTGGTACTAACTTGCTTTGGGTAAAAGCTCATGGCAACAAGAGGACTGGAAACAAATAAAGCTTTTCTTTCAAGCAGCAGTTGCTCTTCAGAAAGCACTGGCTTCTGCTGAAAACGGTGAGGGAACCGGAGGCCTCGGTATCAGAGGAGCAGAATTATGCAAATACTCCCCTACTCTGGCTGTATTCATGTGGAACAAGTGATTCAAAAAATCTCTGTCAGGATACCTTCCTTCCGATCCGCAAAGCTAACTTTATCATGACACCAAATGTAAATTAATATCTGCCAGCATGTATGTGAAAAAGGTATTTTTCAATACATAGTGTTATCAGCAGATGCTTTAAAATCCTTCCCATCCCCTGGGGTGAATACACTGAATAACTCTGTATTTCTGCAAGAGAAAACTAGTACTATATTCAAGTCTGGAGAAAAATACTGTGAGCTTTGCAAATCCATAGACAGCTGCAGAAGTAACTTTCCATTAGGAAAAGTATCAGTGTCAAAATGTGGGCTACAGGGTCTAGAGCTCTAAACAAGAGTTATTACTTCTTCAGTGGAAAACTATTACACCATATAATTTAAACATATTCGTGCTGTGGTATGAACTATGAAAGTATTGAGACCTAGTAAACAGAGTTAATTTGTAATTATTGATGCTCTTTCAGGGGTGAGCATATGGTATGATGACCGCAAGTAAAAGAGCATCTGTATTAAGGTCAACCCATGCTATATTACAGATACATTTTCTACAACATAAGCTATTATTGGAAGACAAAATTCCAGTTAGAATTTTAGAAGGGTCAAAAATTAGGATTTGTTGTGCAAAATTAATTGACTCATTGAGGCATATGTGTAGCAATGTGGGATCTAATCACGCAATCAAATTATTTAACTTTTGCAGGAAGTCAGTCTCACATTGCATCACCTTGTATCTTAATAATTTTAACAAAATGACACTTTTCGAATTCTTCTGTAAGGCCAGGTGTGTTAATTTCCTTGTGTACTTTCTGAGGGCATACTGCCTCAAGATATCTGAAGAACTGCTTTCTTTCCATGGAAACCATTTATGTCAGAAAATTCCACTATTCCCTTTTACAGATTAAGAGTTAAGAATGAAAATAAATTAACATTAGAAATGTCTACTAATTTTGAGACCCCAGGTGAAGACAACTGTACACTTGAGTTTTAAAAGAATTTTGGGGATTTTAGATAACTTAGTATTTTTTATATAGCTCTTGTGACTTCAGTTACAACTTCAAGTACCCATCACATGTGCAAATCAGCGTAGTAAGAATATGCGCATAGGACTTATAAAGGACATATAATATTGTTAGTAGTGTAGTTTAGACAGTTTCCCTAGCTACATATAGGAATGCTGTGGCAGAGACAAAAACAAGGCCCAGTTCCCCATGTCAGCACTCAACTGTTAAAGATATAAGGATCTCCCTTGTCTTTTTCCAATCCCTTCTGTCATTCACTTCATGATCCCCAGTGTGCCCAGTACACGACCTTTCTACACAAATTTTATTGCTCTCAAGAGCATCTTACAGCTTCTATACCAGAAGTCTGTTGGAAAAATAAAAATGTGACATGTAATTAAAGACTGAATCTTTGTATACATACATACATACATACATACATACAAGAAATCCATGGTACTACTAAAAGTGTTTTATGTTCTGTTTCCCACCTAATAAAAAAATAACCAAATCAAAAACAAACAACAAGGAGCTGCAAACAAAAAAGTATTAACAGGCTAGTCCTGCTGAATAGAAGAATATTCTGTCATGTAATGGTCACTGAAACGATTGCCTCTGTTTCCACATTATTGCATTTAAGGATGTTGATTTAGTCAGTTCACAAATGACACCAGCTATTTACCTTCATCTGTTAAAAGTAAACAGATAAGGAGTGATGTTCCCGAAATAGAGTCAGCAAGGATGCCAACCCAAGATAGCAAGTCCTCCTTCTGTGGCAGTCACAGATGAATCTTGGTGGGGCTTTAACTATATTCTGTAACGCATTAATTTTTGTGATTTTTCTCAATAAAACTGCTGGGATTTTGAAAAATTTACAAGGAATTGAGAGGAAGATGTTTTAGTGGAGAGCGCCTTAGCAAAAGTAACAGCTAGCCTTGCCTTATAGAACTGTCACAGTCAACAGAAATCTTTGCTTAATTGCTACAATAGTAGTAGATGTGGGAATCTGATGACCTTGATATTGGAAAAAAAGGAGTATTGGGACCTCACCTGTGGGAAGAAATATAATTAAAGAAAACAACTAACATCAAAATAAGGACAGTGTAATATGTCTTCTAACTATATTTCAGAAGTTTCACAAACACTGAACACCATTGATTAAAATTATAATTCACATCACTGTAATTCCACATGTGCCACTAACTTCTAACACTTGCTCAGACTCAGTAATAATGGCATGATTTGATCTTTCTTGTCTCCACATACTGTGACAATTGACAAGATAGGGAATTAATGCAACTGGCAGACATTAGGTAAGATCACAAAATTCTGTAAGATGTGGAATAAAACTTTAGTCACATGAATTGCATCTGTGACTGCTTGCCTCATTCAGATTGCCAAAGTGATTACATTTCTTTTCCTACTCTCTCTGAACCTTGGGAACTCTCTCAGTCAACATCTACAGCAATAGGACAGTTATTCCTGTTTCTTTTTAGTCATCTTCTACACAAAGGATGTAATTAATGAGTCTTCCCTGGGGTTTTCAGGTGTAGGATTTACAGACTTCAGGAGCTCAGGACACGGTCCACAGCTAATATAATTTACAAGAGATCTGTGAGTTTATATATAAAGTTACCAAACCCCCCCCACCAAAAAACAATGCAAGAACAAAAAAATAGAATGGAAGAATGAACCCTTTAAACAACAAACACCCAAACCAAACCGAACAATCCCCCCACAAAACCAATCCAATCCAAACCAAACCAAAAACAGAAAAAAATCTGGTACCTTAGGACACCATTACAACTCACATTTCTTAAATACCTATGTCAGTGGGTGGCATAAAAAAAACAGCATATGCACATAATACAAGCCATTAATATCATATTGACCCATTCAACCAAAATGATCCAAGAATGAGAAATTCTTAAATTATGTTTACATTTTCTTGAAACTAGAAATGGGTAACTATGTTTCAGAATGAAAGTAACCTTTATGTCTTCTCAATATAGAAGAGTTGCTAAAAATGATGGCTATAACTGTTTATTAATTCTTTATAGCTGATATTTTCAACTTTAAAGCGAATTAAAGCAAAAACCTCAAAAAAGAGGAGGTGATGTGAGATGCAGACAATAAAAACCCCTCTGTGATGTAAAAAAGCAGCAATGACAGAAGTTAAAGTGGCTCAGAAATCAAACAAATTTAAAAAAGGAATCAATTAAATAAATGCAATTCACAAAGCTCCACAGTCAGTATAAATATCAAGCAAGCCACGTCTCTTGTCAGTCCATGAAAAGAGAACTTTCTGGCCTCAATAAACACATGCTGAGATTTCTAGATCTCTTGCATTTATTACAGAAATAGAACACTAAGAGATAACAGTATGAACTTGCTAACCAGTAATAAAATTCTTCAGGATGCGATGAAGCGTAAAACTACTGAAGCCATTTCAAAATGTAACTTAAAATGATAAAAAATGTGCAGACTTTTCCAGCACATTTTTACATAAAAGTAACATATTTTAATAGTTCTCACATCTGTATAAACAGAGGATTTATCAGTAGTTGTACCAATAGCAGAATGTGAGGATTATGAGGAGCATAATGAATTGTCTCAAACACTGTCAAAGGAGGAAGTTCCCACAAGATAAGCTACCACAACAGGAACTTCAGATAACCACAGATGGCAAAGTGGAAGGTGTTAATTTCTGACTTACACAAAGGTGAAATTTAGAATTATCATACTGGACAAGATTCCACTGTGCAGACTGTGAAAGAAGTGTAGACAGCAACAAGAGGAAGATGTCAAGCCTGGTGAGGCAGATTTTGGTAACCCATTCAGATAAAATCCCCACCATGACAAATGGTGAGGAAGGAAGCAGCCATTACACACTGGCCACATCTTGTGGGAACAACACGTACACCCTATGGATTTAGGGGCTTGAACTATATAAAAGAGATAGCTCCAGAACACTTTGGGATCCCCACCTCTGAGCAGACTGGGGTGAAGAAGGACTAGCAGGATGTGTAGGATTCCACATGATGGTGGTGTCTCTGCTTAACCTCTCTCTCTCTCTCCCGCCCCTTCCTTTCCACCCCCATTTCTATCTCTATCTCATATTTACTGTTAGATAAAATCCATACTATTGGCTTTGGCTTAGCGTCTCGTTTACCCCTTAATTTGGGCAGAAGCCTCTCTTAATAATCATATCCTAACACAGAGGTAAACTGCAGGCCCAGATCAGCCCTATGAGAAAAAATGTATTCTTGATTTTGTGTGCAAGTTCAATAATATATAGGAGTAATTCAGTCATGTTAGATTAATCTTGCGTTTCTGCAATTACCATTTTTGGACCATGCTCTAAAGGTTTCTGTTATGCAAAGATATTTGGGGGGTATTTTCTTGTGCATTTTGGGGGTTTGGGGGTTTTTTAAAGGAAAGATAGGTTTCCACATGAGAAATGTGGGGGGTTTTGATACTTAGATGTTCCTCAGATTCAAGAAACTGTCAATATCTATGGAAAACTGAACAAAACTTTATCTCAGTCTTGGTTCCTTTCATGTTCCTTTCCACAGACAGGAAATGCAAAATTCTCTTAATTTTGGACAGTGTATAGTCTTGGGTCATTCCAGAGAATACAGCAGCATTTTGACAAGCATGCTTATCTACAGATTGTGAAAACACAGTCTGCTCTGCTTGGATGCAGCACAAGGCAATTTTACTTTCTAATTTAAACAACAATTAAAGAAAACTTCCCAGTCTGATAGACAGGTAGAAGAAGACAAGCATGAGAAAAAGGCAGAGAAGGAACCCATCCCAAACCTTTTGGTCAAGCCAGTATTCATCATCTCATATCCCTGCGGGTTTGAACATGCTTGTCCTCAACTCTCACTGTGCAAGGGGGAAATGCTAATCTTCAGTTTATTCCCTTCCATTCTGTCATGCAAAACTGGGCAGTGGTATCACAAGTCCTGACTTATACTACAGAAGTGTGCCTCATTTCTCACTTTTATTCTTGTATGATAATCTAGCTCCAAATTAAAAATCAAGACAGAAAAATTAGATAACCTGTTCTCTTTTTGAAATCTGAGTTTGGCTTTTTGATTTTGGTGGGGTTTTTTTTGGAGAGTGGTTAGAAATAATCTTCTGGCTAGAATTGTAGCACCAATCAGGTCTAGTCTATAAATTCCATCAGCAGACTCTCATCATGGGCGGACTCATTGTTTGTGTTGTTGATGTTCTCCAAGGCTGGAACAAATGTCTAGTCAATTGCATATAGAATGAAGAAATATCTAAACTGGAAAAGTGATGACAGAATTTCTGCAGTATGATGTTATCTTTCAGTCTTCTTGGTCTGCCCGCTGGCCTGTCTTCTTTTTTCTGTTTTCTTTCATTAGTTTTTTAACAATGTTTTTGTACACAAATTTGAAACTAATTCATCTGTTTCATTCACCTTCTATTGTTGTCAGATTTCTTGCTGCATTCCAGGTTTATTAGATCGTATTAAATGCCTTCCTTCTACTCTTTGTTCTAATATGTGCTCTTTCAGGTGTAAAAGATAGTAGTAGCACTTTGAACCAAAAGGTCAAAGAGCTTCCTGAATTAGCAATGGTCTCTGCTGGTCTAGATACTGACTTATTTGTTTTTTGGATCTACGTGAAGTTTGCAATTTGCTTGGCTGTTTTAGGAATTGTATTCAAAGGATTATTTGAAATAGTTTGTATCATTGAATCTCTTGTTAAAAGACCAAAATCTGAAGGTAAACCTGCTCTGCAGCTTTCTAACTTGTCTGACTTTAATTGTAAAGACAAACCCTTTGTAAGGGATTGCAGAGGGGCATTCAAACATTGAAAGTTTGGTTCCATTGTATTTGAGGACTTAGGTCTTATTCAAGATGAGAAGGGAAAGGAGGATTAAAAGCTTAAAGCAAAGATAAAAATAAGTTTGAAACAAGCTTACTGGAAAAAAGAGAAACAAGCTTGTTTTGACCCTGCCAAAGGGAAGAGAACAGGTTTACCAGGGCTTTCCAAGAAGGCTAAGACAAAGGCCATCTTGAAATCGTGAACCATTTGCTGCTTTAACCTGCCCCAATTTTAAATGAGTTGGCTGTGGTTAAAGCATTTAGGAAGGGTGAAGTTTGATCTCTTCTTAAAAGTGCTGTCAATTCTTCTATTGTAAAAACAAAAGCAGCCTGTAGGTAGATTTATTTGATATAGTTCTATTTTATCAAAAGAGCATGCCCAGCTTTGCAGCAACCACAGCAGCACAGATTTGTGACGTATAATAAAAAAGAAAATCCCATATTTCTGCAATAGCAGAACTCCATAAAAAGGGAGGAGGAATAAGGGTAAACAACAATAATTTCCTCTCATTTAATCTATGATACTGGCTGATTTTTCTTTTGACTTGGATTAATCAGCTATAGTTGTTGCATAGAGGCCAAAGGGGAGAAAAAAAATCTCTAACTAGACTTTCCTCTGCATTTCTGGTAACCATAGAAGGCTGCCTTGCCAGCAAGAGAAACATATGAAGTTCAGTTTCTTTCTACAGTGAGATAAGAGGATCTTAACCAGTGACTGTGAGCACTCACTTTCCTATTTCACGCTTAGTGCATAAAACTTTGTTTAACTCTCTCTGTCTGTCATGGGCTCTTTAACATGAAAGCTGCTACTACTCCCAGCTCTGGAAATCTAATTCTTTTTGGATATTTCCTTTTTTCTTTTTATAGGAAACTACAATATTTTTTTGCAGTAAGGTAGAACTTACCTTTTTTCTTTTTTTTTTTTTCCATATGTTAATATCTGCAGGTGTACTCATTATATGTGCAGAATCAAGCCCTCTTATGTCACAGCTTTCCTAGTTTTAAAGTTGCCATCCAGAGCAATGTGAAAGGACTTCTGAAAAAAAAAAATCCAGCAGTCTGTGGCTGAGAACTGAGTACTGGTTTCATGTGTAATTTGGCATTGGGCAGCTTCCTTACCCTTCCAGGTTCTCCCTGCTTCTGCTGCAAACAAGTTTCTATGTGTCTTATATAGAAACTCATTACATTTTCCTTGGAGGTGATACCACTTGGTTCCAGGCCATATTCCCTTCTTGACAACATTCATGTTTTTCTTTCCCTGGGCTAGACTAGCTGGATAGCAGAAGATATTTGAATATAGACGGCATAAAGAAAAGCAGTAACTGATTTTAAAAATGTTAATTGGGCAAATAACAAGCCCTATTTAGGTAAGATTTAAGGCTCTTCTTCCACATACTGCTCTGATGAAATGATATTCTAGTCCAAATAAATCAGAGACAAAATTCTGGTTTTTTCAGATTTCTGCAGTCTGGCTTTTGCTTACAGATATCAATGATGATAAACAAGATGTAAATAATTGTCCCAATGAGGATATTTGTACCTTTCCTCATTTTACTGCTTTGGAGCTATTCCCTCCTTCTCATTTCACACTCCCCTTTGTGTTTTCTTCAGTATCAGCTAAATGACTACAATCGTCTTGTAAAAGCCTGATCCTAAACGAAAAAGCTTTGACTATCAAAGCTAATCTATTTAAAGACACTTCATCCATTTCTACCTGTAACTATTATTCCCTTGTAGCCATATAATCTCAATTGCTATACATCAGCAGTGAATACAAAATAGGTAGATACAAATGAGCCACATTTTGCATGGCTAAATCAGCTGGGTCCTCTGGTCAAGGTTGAACTGGGCTCAATGGTTACACTGTCTGCTGTAATAAATTAGCAGGGCTTTTGTGCTGTGCCTCTAGCTGTAATAAGGATACATGCATTATGGGTGTCACCCTGTCTCTAAGGACAATTTTAATATAGCTTAGACAATACCCTAGCTAAATAAACAATGAACTAATCATGATGTAGAAAAAAAGTGTAAGCTCTAGGATGCAGAGCTTTGCAAAGAAAAAGAAAAAAGCAAACAAAACATTAGAAAGATTAGGAAAAAACTGATGCCTTAAGTTTTTAGCTTTTATATTTTTCAGACTCTGTATCACATTAGTACATAACTCTGAACTCTAGATAGAATGCTAGATAACCTTCTTCAGTTTGCTCGGACAAAACAATCCTTCTGGGCCTGGGAACCAAGGTCACACCATTTAACTCAGGCCCTGGAAAGTAAAAACAAAAGTAAATCGGGGGGAGAGGCAAACCGGGGGAATGTGACTTCATTACCTGAAGCTATAATTGGACAATTAACCTCTGATGCAAATAGACCAAACTTATATCCATCTGAGAAAACTCGTGACTATTGTCTGTCTTGGGTGTAGCGTCTGCCAGGCTTTTGCACTGCCCAAGGTATACCCTTAGAAGGTCTTTTAATAAATACCTATTTTATTTTCTAACTCTGTCTAGCCTCTATTCTAAGCAGCTTCTCCAGGCATCACAACAATAAGAGAGTCACTTATAACACCCTAGATAACCTAGGATAGTTATTTGGTACCACTGTTTAGGACCTGATTCAGCAAAGCATCTAAAGATAAATCTAAGCTAGCTTTAATTGCATGCATTACTTTTATGGACCAGCTTTGAGTAACAGAAATGAGCTGAAAGTTAAAATAGCTTTTGATTGTTTGACAAATCAAGGCCTGGAACTTCAAAGTATAACTGTAATAAACAGAGTGATGTTAATAAACAAAAGTAGCACTCTTATCACTATCATCAATACTCAACTAAAGCTGTGGTCAACAGGATGACAAGGAAATCTAGAATGGATGAAAATTAGAGTAAAGGTCCTGACCAGACTGTTTAGACCTGTCTAAATTTTGATTTTCACCGTGACAATGAAACTTACCCAGATGACTCCTGTCTTTCACTTCACTATGATTTAGTCCTTGTCTCTCCTTTAGTCCTAGAACTGCAGCGTAACCTCCAACTTCCTCTATGACTTCTGGTGAATCTGTTTTCTGATGATGGTGGATGGATGCAACGTGTTTTCACATACCTAGAAGTCCTTTAAAGGTCTCATTCAACAAAAACTCTTTTATGATATTCTGTTGGTGGCCTAACCAAAAATAAGGACCAGTAAAAAATGAGAGAATCATAAAATGGTTTGGATTGAATAGGACCCAATTCATTGCCTTCACCATTTTCCTCTCCCAAACAACTTCTTCATCTCTGACCAAATGAAAATTGAATGGACTGGGAGAGGAGAACATGTCTGGATTAATATACAAAGTTTTGTAATCCACTTTACCAAGTTGCCTCATCGGCTTAGTCTTTTGTTAATTCAGTTTGTCTTTGTATCTCTGGGGAGTGTGTGACACCAACCTTATCTGTAGCCTGTTACTAAATAGGAATTGAGTAGAGAATTATATGTATGAAACATCAATTTCTCAATGAAATTCATTTCTTATGAAATATTTTCCTTAAAATATTCAGCAGTGTTCCACAAATCTAATGAAATTAAGCTTTAAAAATACTTGCATAGAGTGCTGCTATTTTTATCCTTTTTTGCAAAAATTAAACTAAATCACAGAAGATTTAGTTTAGGGACTCAACTGTCCATGAATTTTAGGTTCCAGAATGAAGAATGAGGTTTAGATTATATGCAAAATTAAGAGTATATTCAGCTGTCATCTGTAAAAAGCTGAAGTGACTTCTCTAGCCACGTACAGACATTCTGGTAGGAAGCAATTTTCCAAAGGGACTTCTAAGTGCCTTGTCAATAAAATAGTCTTTTCCTTTCCTGAAACCTTTGCCTTTTTCATACAGGCCTTCAAGTTTCTTCAGCAAGGTCATTTTCTTGCCTCACCTCTATGTGTAAAAGAAACACTTTTTAAGTGGAATTTGGTGTTTTCACTAAGAACCAAGCACATTCCTGGGATAGTGGGAGGGCAGAACAGACAGCTATAGATAGCTATAGGTAGCCAAACACTGCAGGAGGAAATGGTGTGTGCTGATAGTGCTTGTGTCTGTGCTTGCAGAAGGGTGAATGGAGTGGCAAGGGGAAAACCCCAGAGCCATAGAGCATCCAAAGGCAAGGGAAGTGCAAGAGTGGCCTCACTGATGCATGGCACTTCAAATGGTCCCTTGCTGGTGTCACTGGGAGGTATCCAAGCCTCCAGGCGTGGCTGGGAGCCTGGTGGTTGCATTCACCTCCTCATTGAAGTAAGGCAGGACACTGGCAAGGCTGTAGTGTACCTGCTGGGTCAGTGGCCTCTTTCCTTCTCCAGGAGCTTTGGCTGCCTGTGCTCAGATCAGCTCCCACGCCTTGGTCAAAGCTGGGAGGAGGAAATGCTGCAAGGGGCCTTGTCAAATGCTGCACACTCTGCCAGGAAGTCCTTGCCTGAGCTGCACCACAGCCATGTAGCTCCTGATTCCGAGTGACTGTGATCCTTGGGCTGAGGATGACCTCAAACCCCATGGCCAGCCCTGCCCTGCTCTCTTAGTTAGGCCAGGGGTGACCTGCCAGCCTTGCTGTCAACCATGGCACCCCCATTGGCTGCTCTCGTGGAGCAGCCCTCCCTGCAACAGTGGGCATGGCTGACACTGGTCTCACACCTTTTGCTCCCACTGGGAAGGAAACCAAATGTGTGAGCCAAACGGGAGCCACATTTTGCTCCAAAGAGATCCCACAGACGGCCAACTGAAGTACCAGATATCCAAAAGGCCTGCCATGGCATCAAAGTTGTCTACATTGCCCAGTATGATTGTATTTAATGCACAAACTCTACTTTTTCCTGATTTCCCATTGCTCTATTTACCAGTAGTCAGAGGACATCTTGTTCCAGTGAATATTCCTGGTGTGCAAAACAGTAGATTTTTTTTTCTTAACTTCTTTCTTGGAAAGAACTGTACCTTTTGCATATGAAATTTTCCCAAAACACAAAACCTAAGACAGCTGTCTGGCATAAAAAAACTTCTCTTCATCCTGAACAGTTTAAGTCTAACAATATAATAAGTGAGAGTTTTATTGTGGAGATTGTTAGTCAGTCTTAAGTATAGGCATTATTTGCTGCATAACCAATGATAACAGGTTAATTATAAAGGCTGCTGAAGAAAAAGATTGCACATGTTAAAGCATCACCTGTTCCAAGAACTGTGAATCAGTGTCTTAGAAATGAACGTAGTCAGAAATAGCTTATAAATGATTGCATCAGACTGTAAATTTAGACCTCTTTCAGGAGATTTTCTGTACTGATTTGGAGGGGTCTAGCCTATGAGATAAATAATCAAATGTCATTACATCAGAGAAATATAATCAATACTTCCAGAAATTCACCTAGTGTTTACCTCTTAGAAATTCTGCCCTGCTTCCTGCATAGAAACAGCAGGTCTTCATGGATGTTTTAATATGTTGCATTGGCATAACACATAAAATAAATGTAAAATGCCTGTCTCTGTCAGTGAGGTGAATGAATATATTATTTAGAGCTAGATGATGAGTCACACATGACTTTCAAATTTTATGTGAAAGGTAAGGACGCTAATTCTTCCTTGCCCTCAGCAAAAAATTAGGTTATAAAACCAAAATTAAAGGTGTGAACATGGGAAATAGCAGTAATGCTAATTTGTTTTATTATACACACATCTATGAACACTGTTTACACTTCATGCAAGGAATTTTGATAAGATCACATGGCACAGTCACAGAAAGTTTTGTGAGGGCTTCTGAATGAGGAGTTGCAACACTCTGGCAACATATTTACCGTTTATGGAATTATACCAGCTTTTATGTGGCACCCAAAGAGAATTAGGGAAACAAGGCAGATCAGTAGTTCCTTGTAATGACTAAGGATCCTGTTATATGTGTCTAATGTCAGTGTCAGAGGAAGCTCACTGCTTCAAATTCATTCTGCTGGTTAGCGTGAAAATCTGACATAAAATGGGGAAGAATTTGCTTTGGTAACTGACAAAGTGAGCTGTGGTCAGCATTGAAACACCTTCACACTCAAAGGCCCAGCCTTTAAGAGGACAGATGGACAGTGTGCCACCCCTAGCAGAACCTGCCAGATTTAGCAGATCCTTCAGTCCAGTCAGAGTCTACACTTAAAAGCAAGGAGAATAGAGGGACACGGTTGTGCTCAGTGTTACCACTGAGCCAGCTGAACAGCTGCTGGAATGCACCTACATTACAGTCAGACACCCAGAAAAATGAGTCATGCAGTTTTCTTCCAGTATGGAAGAGAGATGCAGTTTTTTCCTTGAGGAGAGACTGAGGGGAGTCAGGCTCTGCGCCAGAACTTGACAAAGCACTGCTGCAACCTGTGAGCCTTTTTCCTTTTATGAAAGGTCTATCACAGATGTGTGAAAGACTGGCAAAAATGGTATATTTTGTCATACCAAGGTACCAAAAAAAGAGTATGGATTAGCACTGGAAAGAAGTACATGTGAATCCTGTAAGTGGCATAGTTCTTGCTGCTCCTGGGCTAATTAGTCCTGCACTTGTTAGTGCAGAGTTAGCTTTTTCATCCCTGAACATATCCTATTTTAAACTGAAGAATATAGTGACTGGGAGACGACATGGCAAGGATGGAATGCAATCCTGAGGAGCATGGCTACAAAGACACAGGCTGAGTCATGTACATTGGAACAGACACAGGTGTACATATTTGTGGGCCAAAGTACTCCTGGCAAGCTTTTTAGCAGAGATAACTGATGAATTAATTTCCTGGTCCCCTGCAGTTTGTGGGTAGCAATGACTCATTCACGCCCAGCTCTGAATTGTGAATAAAACCAGTTCTTTAGGGAATAAAAAATTTTATGAAATTTTATGAGGAACTACACAGGTAGTCTTCTCTGAATAAACTACTCTTTTTTCAGGTGGAAGAAGAAAAAATATTGCTGTTTGCAATCTTCTTAAACACCTGCTCCCTTGCCCACTCTACACCACTAATGGCAGCACTGTCAAACTGAGCGGTGTAAAAATCATGGTTTCTGCCTTCAAATCCTGAGATTAGTTTATGTATCATTATATTTCTTTTTAAAGTTTTGGAGTCAAATTACTTTGCCTTCCAGGATCTGAGCCATTAGTGCAGCTGAATGAGTAACAGTTTCTGAGTATTCCAATAGTATTTTCTGAATAATTTCATAACAGGTTGTGAAATCGCCAGCTTGCTGATGAATTCAGTGTGCTTGAAAAATGAGGCGGCTTCTCCAGAGAACCCAATAGCTTTTCCACCATATAGTGCTTTGGCTGCCGGAAAATAAAATAAAAGGTGAACTGGAACCCAGAGTCATCTTAGTAGATTAGTGCTTTATTGTCTATCACTTTTATGAAACAACATTTTTTGAAGTCAGATGTCATAAATCATTATTGATTTTCTCAGAGAAAATTTTGCTCAGGCCTTTGTCCATGACCTCCAAATGCATTGGAGATGAGAACAGAAAGCACATATTTTCCTGGACTGAAAACTCAACAGCAAGAAGGAACTATGGTGTTACAGCCATGGAAGCTGTAATGTTTGATAGTGTGAATACTATCTAAGCATGGACTGCAGGATAAAAACTTTTATTACTCTATACCAATTATATTAATTATTTAAATTAAATATAAATACATTGTATTGACAATAAATATATTTCAGTAACATAGCAGTCTTCTTAATTAAGGTAAGCTATATTCCCCTGCAAAAAATCTCTTAAATGTAGGTAGAAGGGATTCACACAGGGGTCATTTGGGCTTCTGACACACATCCAGGGAACCTTAGCTTTCCTGTAGAAAGGGCATTTCTGGGGTTAACCTGGTAAAGGAAAGAAATGTTTCACTTGTATTGTGCAGTTCTACCAAATATAAATTTGTAAATACAATAGGATGCAGTTTTCGTCAGTGGTGTAGAGAGTATGACAAGATCCCTTTTCAGTGACTAAACAGCTCAATAAATAGTCCTGCAAAAGGGAAATAAATTTATTGTTTTTAAAGGTGAGGTGCATGAAAGCTTCTATTGTACTTGATTTCCTCCACCTCTTTTTTTTCACAACATAGAGTTAGAGAGTGGAAAAATATAATTAATAGTTTGGGATTTCTGAAGCCCTGACAAAAAAAAAAATCTTGCACAAACTGGCTTGCCTCCATCCACAAAAATTAGATTTCAGAGGAATCTAAAGTAAGATTTAAACCTTTTATTATGGGAAACAATAAGCTGTATTGAAATGTCTGTCTTGCCACAAATAAATGATCTAATATATCACTTGGTTAGGACTGGGTGATTGCACTTCTTCAGAACCTGATAAGCTCTTCCCAAATTCAGCTCTTAAGAGGTTACAAAAATACTTTTATAAAACAGCTAATAAAAAGTGAAAGGAAATACGTTTTAGATAGCACATACAATTAACCTAGGGAATTCATTGTCAAAGAACGTTATTGAAGTCAATTGATTATTGGATCTTTAACGAGATGAGATTTGAATATGAACAATGAGAATACTCAGCACCTCATTAAACTGAGGAAAAATGTGGTAAAATTGTACACCCTCATGTGACAGCACAGAAGCCAGTAACTAATTGATCATGGTTAAGAAACTTCTTAGGCATAATCATCCATTGAAGAACTTTGATATGCTTCAGAATATCCTATCCTATCAGAAATACAGTCAGAAATACTGTAAACCACTGAGGTGCAGCATAGTACTTGATATTCCATGTTCCCTACATCTTCCTTCTTCAGTCGAGAACTGTATGATAAATGCTGTATTGTGCCGGGCTTGAAGGGCCAGAAAAGATGGCCATCTGGGCTCACTGCATGAGATGAGTGAATGTGAGTGAGTTGCCTCATGCAAGGTGTGTGTTGGATAGAGGTCTACAGCTCTGCCAGAGCCCTTCTCCCTCCTAGATTAAAGACCACACCTGCAGTGCACCCTGAAGTCATCTAAAGGATGATCAGTCACAACTTAGTTTTGCTTTGCTCAAAGTCCTTCCATGTACACATGGTAGCTTCACTGGGAATGCTGTCCTTACTCCTACTTTGCATTCCCAATGGTAATATATATATACATGAATTTGGGAGGACTCTCTTTTACCCTTGTGAATTTCAATTAGGTCTTCAAGAAATACTCACCACATTCCTTGTTTTCATGCTTTTTGATGGTAATAAGTCTAACAATAATTTATAACTCAAATTTCTGTATGGAAAGAAACCTAGAAATATATGAATATAGAACTGGGGCATCATTTCCACATGTGATGAGTTTTTATGAAAGAAGAAATATTTGGCTCTGATTTATTCTTCTAAAATATAAATGTTGTAATTAGCACTGGAATTGCTTCTTACAGTTTCAAAATAATTAAATATGAGGAAAAAATATTCACTCATTGCATAATGAATCCATCCAACAGGGCACAATAGACAGAGTCATATTAAAACCTGGATCATTACCCTTCTTTTCCTGCAATTAAGGACTCCACAGGATGTGGATGTTCCATTGATATCAGTCAGTCTAATAACATTTTAATTATTTTTAAAAGTCAGATAAGATGCAGAATCTGAAATAAAAGTAGCTCAATATTGTCACACAGACACATCGGCTTACCTTCTCCCTGCTTGCATATCTTGCACATGCTTTCAGAAAATATGCGAGCAGTACCACACGCCCTAATGCTATCTTACTGAGAAGCAACCTTATGTCTGTCATGTCATTTGTTTCCTTTAACTATTCCTCAGGGATTAGTTTGACTAGCCTATTGCTTCATGTTTGGATAATGTAGCTAATCCCTTCCAGTTTCATTATTCTAATCACTTGCAAGCTGGCTCCCTTTTGCTGTACTATATGGCAGCCAGACAGCTCTTCTCTCCTTTGTAAAGTGGCATGCACTGAAAATGCAGAACACCTTTTTTGTAGCCTCTATTTAAAAGCCAGGTTTGGCAGCTGGTTTAGTGTATGTTTCAAAACTACGTAGACATGGGGGCCTTTGGGAGATGATGCTTTGCATCAGGCTGTCTTTTTAGATCAGTGCAGACTTTTTAGATTTTCACTTCCAATTGTATTCTATCCATAATTCCTGTGTTTAATTGCTAATCATAAATATGCACACCACTGAAATATCCAAAAACTTTGAAAGGTGTGATTTTAAAGTGTCCCTCTGGTGATATAATATACTTTGAGAGAAAAAGATACGTTGATAATACTTGCACTCCACACACACCTCTATGATTTCCATGTTGTGCTTGGACAGTTTACCAGTAAAAATATTTGTGCTGTCTTCAATATTTTAAATTCACTGTAACTTATAAAAAACCCAATCTACATTTTCCTCTGCTTTGTGCATAAACACAAAAAAAAATCATCATAAATGGCCACAAAGAACAAATTTAGAGACCAGTAAAATGAGCATGAAAAATGCCTTAAAATGTGAAGCAAGAGCCAGAGAAGGAACAAAACAGTTTTTAATTTCTTTAAGGAAGGTAAAAATTGAATTGTTGGAGGAGGCAGTCCCATTTTACTACCATGACCACTGCAAGAATTTACCACAAAGAGACAAAACCACTTTCATTTTCGCTATTTTCAACTTACCAAAACATTTCTCAGCTTCAGTACTGCATCTGTAAAACTGAGGCAATCAATCATACTTACCTGGCTGCTCTCATTGAAGACATGTAAAATTCTATGTTCATCACAAACTAAATACTACTTCCTACTTCCATTATAAAGATGAGAAAGCTGAGGTGTAAAGAGGTGAATTGCCAGCTCTGAAAATTTTCTCTCAATGGCTCTGACCCAAACTGAACTTCTGATACCATCTTGAACATATACCTGAAAAAAAGAATTCCACGGGTTTTTTTAATACTGTCTACTGAAAGAATGTCAATCTTTTTCTCTTTTGGACAGAACTCAAAATCATGGATTTATCTGATGCAAAAAGTCAGTGAAATTAATTTAAAGATCAGCTTTATCCACCTCATATTCCTCCTAGTGTTTTTCCAAATGGCTAGATTTCTTCAGAAAACATCCTGAGCACATTTATTTGACTTCACCTCCAAATTACCTATTGCATCTGTCCAAATATGCAGTTTCCAAATGAGCAGTTCCATCAGTCACAGAAACTCTCTGTTCTCTCTGTCTTTTGCCAATGGGAAATGCACTCTTCTGAACAAAATATAAAAAACCCAACTTCATCCACAACTGAGTATTCTCAAGAACTTTTAAGCAGTAAGACTGCTTTTGGATTTACAAGTGTAAGAGAAAATTTGATGATTTTCTTTAACTGAATTCTGTAGGGATCTTTGCCTTCTGTTTTATACAAGGACGGCCATTTGTACATCGATCCAGTGCTGCACAATCTGCCTGGTCCTACAATATTAGCCTATTTCAGACCAAAACTTGGTAAGATGTTTTGGAAAAAACTCACAGAAATATCTATCAATGACCCTGAACATTGCATTTCAATTATGGACTTGTCCTCAAGCATAATAAACAATAAATGATGAGATGCTTGCATTAAATATTCATGTGATTTAAATAAAATACTGCAGGGACATGACAAAGAAAAGAGAAAGGGTGAAGTAGGCTGTGTATTGGCCATCACTTCAAACTGCAAAAATTACGTGAAAATTAGATTGTTGATCCCATCTCAGCCTCCATCTAAGTTCATTGCCAGTCATGCATGTTATATGATGTCACCTTTTGTCAGCATGATCTGTAATCTGGAAAACAGCTAAATTTCGCATCATATACATATGCATTGACTCCTATACATCGACTAAGTATCATAGAAATTAAAACTCCAGTGCCAGACTGCCAACAGAAAGGACAGGTTGGGAAAAACAGGCTTGCTTGGGGCTAGAGTTGAGATTAATTTAAAAGTCTTGGTGGATCTGTATTTTTCTCAGCTGATTCAAACTACACTGATAGCTTGCTATTTGATTGATAATTATATTGGTCCTAATTGGTCACGGAAAAAAAAGGGGGTTAGGATAATGGACAATCTCTTTAAATCCAAATTGCCATAGACACTCTTTTTATGTAGTCATAAATATACTACAGGTTGAATTTTCCTGAAGAAAAACCTTGTTATTGTCTGGTTTGCTTGCTAAATCTAGGTTAAGAATGAAAGGTTTAAGTGACTGAGAAAAAACAGCTGTTGATTTTTTAAGCAATTAATCAAAATCCAGGTAATTATTTCTATTGCACTCTCAGGGAAGGAAGTAGATGAAATGAGATGCAATCTGATAAAGGTTTGTTAAAACTTTTCTTCATCTGTCTAAACTGATATGAGGAAAAGTATTCCAGTATTTAAGAGTGTGAAACAGGTTTAATTATTTGGTATAATTGATAAGGAGGATGCACTTGAAACTTCTCTTGGTTACAATATTTATTCAACAAAATACATTACTGTTATTATGCTTTTAAATTGGTATAAATGAAAACATAACCCTACATGTGCATTTTCTCCCACTGTCTTGGGATTTAAAGGGTCCATTGTAACAGGGTGAGACCTTTTGTAACATCGATTCCATTTACATTATTGTGAAAATGGTATGCTTTTACTCTTGTTTCTGTATATACAGAGTCCTTGTACACCTCCTTCAGTAAAAAAAGAAATTCAATATTGTTTTGCCTTGAATTTGCAGCATTAACCTGACAGAGAGACCAGGTGCTAACATTTCTTGATGCATTATAATGTTCAGACATGGACAAAAAGCTTTTACAGGACACATAGATAGACTCTTGAGGGAAGGAAGGAAGGAAGGAAGGAAGGAAGGAAGGAAGGAAGGAAGGAAGGAAGGTTGGTTTGCTTTCATTTAAGGCACAATATCTGTATGTATTGTGAAGACATCCGTGACTTTATTGACTTTATGCAGTGCTTCTCTCTTATCTGCATAAAATCAGTTGAAGACAATGGAGGCTACAACTTGAACAGTCTGTGGAAGACTTGTGTCTTTGATGTACTCTTGAATGTAAGATTTATGGATGATTTTCTTGGCTTTTTGATTTGCTAAATAGAGCTTAGGTTGCTTATTATTACTTTACAAGCACCCACTAGTCTTGACTTGGATTAAAACATCATGTTAGAGAAATCTGGCTGTCTTATCTCTTCCTTTTGATGGTCCTGGCTGATCAAGGGATTTTAAATAGTTTAGTGGTTCTGGACTGAAACAGCCTTGTCAGCATTAAGGAAAGGAATGCAGAATGCCTATGTTATTGCAGCTATGGGGAAAATTACACCGACATTGGAAGGTTCTTTCTATTCTTTTAAAATGTCATTTTATATTTCATTTGTTGTCGTGTGCCCTGTTTGACTATTTAAGTGCAAGTTTTTAAGCCTTGCTTTAGCTTTATCAATGTTGTGTAGAAAGATTATGAAGATGAAAATAATATACACAACATATGATAGATTTTTCTCTCACCAGTCACTTTATATGTTTTCTTAGATCACCTTGTCATATACTAAACTAGAAGGAACCAAGAATTCTGGGTAAATATTTAGGATAAAAAGATTATTTAGTTTCTCTATTTGTTAATGCTGGCTACAGTTTAAGAATGCAGGATACTGAGGGAAAAAACACCCCAAAACATAATGAATTCTTTGTTATAGCTACAGTGGAATTTTTCTAAGATCAATTAAAAAGAATTTTGACCTTGAAACAATAATCCAGTTTTCTTTGTATAATAATCTTGGAAAGATTTAAATTAAGATAATTCATAACTTGAATTAGATTATTCACAACATAAATCACAACTGTATCTCATCATCTCCATCATATGGATGTGTTTTTCCTGGTAAAAATAAAAAGGAAAATACATTAAAGATAAACTTTTAACGCAAGTAAGGATGGAAGAGAATCTGACAGCAACCTCCCTTGCTGCTATTTGCCAACTGATTTTATTTAAATCCAAATTCTTCAGCAATTGAGGGCAGTGAAAACTTTCCTTTGATTTGGTTGCACTCATGATTTAGCTGTTTGGAATAAAGTCAGATGTATGGCTCCACCTATTTGTGTTTGATCACTGGATATGGCATAAACTGAAGTAGCAAGGATTCCTCTGGAATGTAAATCTTTGACTAAAACTGAAAGCAGCCACAGAAGTGTTAAATTTTCATTTGCTTGATGAGAGGGGAAGGATGACTAAGTAAGAAAAACTCAGTCCTACTAGCTCTGATAATTGCATGCTTAGAATCAGAGATTATAGGATATCTTGAGTTGAAAGCGACCTACAAGGAACACAAAGTCCAACTCCTGGCCCTGCACAGGATGCCTCAAGAGTCACACCATGTCCCTGGAGAGCATTGTCCAAATGTTTCTTGAACT
Organism: Trochalopteron elliotii; assembly: GCA_024734555.1. Lineage (NCBI taxonomy): Eukaryota > Metazoa > Chordata > Aves > Passeriformes > Leiothrichidae > Trochalopteron > Trochalopteron elliotii. Next base: position 210,166 of record JANPWX010000024.1, on the reverse strand, counting down.
CCATCAGGTTTGGTGCTGTCTGTTTCTTGAGGGGCCTCTTCCAGTGCCCAAACACCCTCCTCATGAAGAGTCTTTTTCTAATATCCAAGTTAAACCTGCATTGACACAACTTCAGGCCATTCCCTTGGCTCCTGTCACTGGTCACTGCTGAGAAGTGATCAGTGCCTGTCCCTCTGCTGTCTGCCATGAGGAAGCTGTAGACCACAATGAGCTCTCTCTTTACTCTACCTTCTCCAGGCTGAACAGACCAAGTGACCACAGGCACTCCTCATAAGGCTTCCCCTCAAGCACACTTGTGGCACTCTTTTGGATACTTCCTAGAACTTTTATATCCTTATTATATTGTGATGGCCAAGAATTCAAGGTGAGGCCACCCCAGAGGAGAGCAGAGCAGAGCAGAGCAGGACAGTCCCCTCCCTTGCCCAGCCGGTGATGCTGTGCCTGATGCCCCCCAGGACAGGGTTGGCCCTCCTTGCTGCCAGGGCACTGCTGACTCATGTTTAACTTGCCATCAACCAGGACCCACAGGTCTCTTTCCTGGCATTGTTCTCCATCCTCTCATTCCCCAGTCTGTCCGTACATCCAGGGTTGCCATGCCCAAGACACAAATTATAGTGTTTGCTCTTGTTAAAATCCATATGATCGGTGAAGCACAAAAATATACACTTAGCTTTAAGTTTATGAATAATCCTACAAAAATCAACTTTTTTTTTCTGAGCAATATGATGCAAATAAATGCATACTTTTTAAATCCTGTAATCTTCTTTTTCTATGATACAAACATTTGAATTGCGGGTGTTGTTTTAAATTTGCATTTCTAAAACTTTTTTAAACATTAGGAATTCTTTCATTTTTCATTTCTCAAAGCCAGCTAGTATATTTTAAACATAAAATCTACTGAAATTCTAGCTTAGAGAGGGGAAAAAGAAGTAAAAATTAGTCCTCAATACATGATCTGATTTTTAGAAAGGTTATAAGTGTCTGAGAGAATAGTAAACTATTCAAGTTACCCATCATCAATTATACAATATTGAAAATACTCTTTGACAAGAAACATCCATAAGAAGATTCTAGACTTTTGGGACTAATTCTGACCAGGAGATGTGAGATGTCTTCTGAGGAGTCTAGCTCTTCTTAAATTTATGCACAGCAGCTATCACCAGCTTCTATTTCACATGGATTATTTTGGTGTTACCATGCTACAAATAATTAAATTCAATAATTGCTACAAAATCCACTGTGGATTTGAAATTAGTCTTCATGTAAACTGTTGCAGTAAAAAAAAAAATTTAAACCGCTATAACTATTTTGGATAGGAGATGGAGGATAATAGACAACTAAATTAGACTATAGGCCTATCTGTTCTATAAATGAAGTTAGATAAAATTAATTCTTCTATTTCTGTCATCCTCCCACCTCCTATTCTTCTCCAGTCAGAGATTATTTTATATGCTGTTTTCAATTTCTTCTTATAGCGATGTTCTCTGTGCATATAGTGTTCTCCTTTGTTATGGTAATTTTAAATTATATCTCAAAAAGGATGTGGACAGTGCATTGGTGCAATCTAAAAATTCCAATCAGGGAATTGAATGAAATCATCTTCATTGTTGCAACCCAAGTGATTGTGCTGCATCACCAATTTTTAATGAGAACAGTAAGGAATAATATCCATTATTATTGAACAAATCTCACTCAGCAATTTTTGACCATCACAAAAGCTCTTAACTTCAAAAATATAATTTAGGAAAAAAGAAGCATGTCACAGTCTCTATACATATATGTACATGAAATAGTGTAATATAAAATAATGAACACCAAAAGATTTTTTATTCCTATTTGAAACACTCAAGAATGCTTCTGAAGAATGTTGTCATTAAAAAAAACACAATTCAGCATTTATTAAGAATTAGGGATCAAAAAACTTTCAATATGAATTTTAACTTATTTCTGCCTTGTAAATAAGATATCTACACTTTTTCTCTAACTAGACAGTTTACAGTTGACTGGTTCCTTTAAAATCTCAGGCCAATATTGAAGATTTTCTATGAAGCATGTAAGTGCTTGCACATTTGTAGGACATATATGGACAGCATTTCAATGATATACAAATAATCCCATTATTTTACATGTGCATAAAGTAGTCTGATGGGACTGCCAGTCTGTTTGCTATATTTAACAATTAGTTTAATACACAGGCTCCTTAAGGAAAAAGACAGAAGGGCTGCCAATTTTCTGTATGGTTGGTAGATCACTCATTGCCTCAGGTTAATGAGCTGTAGGTTTTCTCTGACCCCTTCCTGAAATGTCTGGAACTGTGTTTGAAGTGTGGTTCTAGGGCTGCAATCATCCATCCTGATTTCACATTTTTAATTAGGCAAAAGATATCCTAATCAAAATGTAAAAAATATGAAAATGCTCTGGTATGAGTAGAGTGATAATGATGGTGTTCACTGACAGTATGATAACAAATAAAACAAGGGAGGGCAATAGTGAAAATGCAGTTGTTTTTGGAATGGTTTTGCAAAAGACCAAACATAAACACAACACCAAACATAGTTTAACTGCTAAATGAAAATTGCTACAGTTTTATAAGTCATCAGCATGAACAACAATTTTATTCAAATATGTTAAAGGGAAGAGAGTTTTGAAAATTTGACCCTAATTGTGGGAATCACTTTGTGAGAATCCAAGGCTGACTGAGATAATACCCATACTGGATTTACAAGGCTTTCATAAAATAAATATATGAATAAAACAGCCTCAGAATTCTTTTCTGGTATAACCAACTGTCAGCCTAGTAATTCACAGGAACATGTTTATCTTGGACCTGAGTCATCAGGGAAGCGAGCTTGGGCAACACAGCAGTCATACCAGTTGATGTCTTTGCCTTTTATATGTGCACACCCCTAAGAACTTGCAGCTATTGGATTTATCAAGAAAACAAGAAGTATTTCTTCTATCACATGAGGAGACTGGGGGTGAAAGGGAGACAGTAACATATGGAGGTAAGCCAGAGAAAGAGAAGCACAAGTGAAGAAGACTTTGAGGTAGGCTTTGTGCACTTTGACAGTATTTTAAAATACAGATCAAAGAGAGAGGGTGAGAATTGGTTAGGGAAGACATGGCCAAAAAAAATACAGTGCTGCCCAAACAAATTTGAATACTTGTATAACTTCCTGGGAAATGTCTAGATATTCAGCATTTTTTGAGATATGCTGATTATTGTTTAAATTGAGATTCTTTACAATAAATTCCCGACTGATTAATGCTAATGTGAAATATGCTTCAAAACAGTAATGTCTGGAGATTTTGGGGTTTTTTTAAATGAAAAAAATCTACTGGACACATATATGACTAGTATTCTGCCTGATATTATTTCTCAATCAGTGAAGACAATATTCAATACTTAGTTTGATTACCATGACAGCCTGTCAAAATGGGTAATCAAGAATTTGAATGAGAAACATGAGCAGAATTGTTGAGGATTCTCCTAGTCCTAAAGTTCCTTTTCCATCTGACCTTCTTCCACCCTGTTCCCTCCCTGTAGCCTTCATTCTAACCCTCTGTTTCTCCTTTCCCTTTTTCTCCAGGTTCCTCCTAATTTTGCTTTCATCTGCTCTGTTTCTCCCACCATTCAGATGAGGTCTGCTAAGGCAGTTACCATTTTGCTTCTACATCTGCTCTGAAAGGAATTTAATTTTAACTTAGAGAAAACACTGGCCATTGGCTTCCAATTCATTTGCCACAAAGTTTCTAAGAGCCTGGAAAATTGAAATATAGCTTTTGATGCACTGAGAAGGTTGTGATTGACTCCTAGTCCTCCACTCCCAGCCTTAGACTTGACTGTAGATAAATGCAGTTCAACTTGTTTTGTTCCTGAAATAAGTTTCTACAATGGCACTGACACCCTGGGACACTTGTTCCCTGGAGGACAGCCTCACTTTACTGAACTACTCTCAGTTCACCAGGCAGTGTTTCAGTTGTGTCAATTCTGCCTGCATCTGCAATATTTTCAAAGGGTCTGAAGCCTGAATTACTTTAGGAGACTTGAAGGGAGCAACCCCTGCACTTGGCTATCATATTGCACTAGTGACACATGACAGTCTTTGTGTACCTGCCGAGTTCAATATTGTGAAAACTGACACTCTTATTCTTGAAATGGGCCTTTTGACTGCTTTAAACCTCTAAGTTGTTAATGGATGTGTTTCTTCCCCAACAGAACTGAATAAACCTCCTTGTTTAACCTCTGTCTCCATTGCAACAGGCTGTGCTGAGTCTGACACTGGGCTGTGCTCTGGCACTGGTGCATCAGAAAAGAAGTGATTCCCATACAACGGGAACTTAGATGTTTGACTTTGTCTGGGAAAAAAGCTGTCCTAGGAGCTACAAAAGCAGGAAAAGAATGGCTTCATAGAATACACTACCTCCCAGAGTAGGAGTTTCATATTCTTGCCAACAAGGAAGAAAGAGACAGTTTTATGCATCTGAACTTATGCAAGCTGAATAAGATGATTTTGAGGGACACACATTCCCACAGACAGGAGGACATTAAATGCCAGTGATATGCAAAATATTTTTTTATCAAAGGCTTTTTAAGTAGCAGAGGTGTTATCTTGAATTAGACCAGTGGTATCTTTATTTCATTTCCGATTCCCCCAACAGAGCCGGTAGCAGATGCCAGTGAGGGGTATTCTAGAAGCACACTGTAAAATAGCTGGGTAGAATGGCTCATAGAGAAAATATTTTTTCATCTTCCCTTTTTGTCAGAGGTTAGCTTGTTCTGCATCAAGATACTTGTAAAGATTTTTAATAATGTAATTTGAATATTCTTACTACCTGATGCATGGGACAAATTTTGCGGAGCATTCATGTTTCAATTACATACTTTATAAAATTCACTAACAGGAAGACAGAAGTACTTTCACAACACAACTCTGCATTTATGCTTTTATTTAATTCTGCCTAGAGAATGATGCTACTGATCTTGCAGAGCTATTTTGGAGTATGATATTTCTGCACAGTTTTATTGTGTTTAAGAATACACCAGTAGATTCTGAAGAGATTTTTCTGCATTGTATTGTACACATGAAGCTCGTTAGAAGCTGATTTTTTTTTCATACAGCAATTTAACAGAATAAGATTGTTTTAAGGTGACTGATCTAAAAGAGAAGCATAAACTCCTTTCCTAGGCCACATGCTAGTATCCAATCAAGCAGCTGTGACTTCTGTGGTCCCATCTGTGATTTTTTGCAATCAACAATTTACCTCTCAAGTTTATTCCAAATTTTCAAAAATTATGGAAATGCTGTGTGATGCTTTTTATTGTGACCTTTTAGTTCCAGACTAATAATAAGTGTTCTTGTTGTAAGATAATTCCCAATAACTGGAAATAATATATGCATTTAATGATAAACATTGTAATTGTGGTAGGAGCTATGTGAGACAGTTTATTTCACAAAATTTGTCAAAAAAACCCTGAAGATATCTCTGAATCTACAATACAACAAATGATCCATTGAGCCAGTGTTCTGGTTTCTTTATCAAACAAGTTAACTGAGGATAAACACATTTTTTTAATGATGTATAGGAGTCATTAGTACCTTCTATCAAAGTTGGTGAGTATATGCATGTCCATGGTAATATTCTTAATTGTCAGAGATATTTTCTTCTAGTTCAGGGCAATTTTTACTTCTGTTGCTCCACCTTGAAAGGACAGTCTGCTCCATGCCTGGCAGTGTCATGTGGAATTGGAAAACCTGAGATCATGAGGAGTAAAGGTGAGACCATGATAGGCACTGTCCCTGCAGTATCAGGTTTTAGTTCTTTGAACAGTCCAGTGGTAGTAAAGGAGATGGATGCTGGGGAAGTTACCTGTGCTCACACTATGGAAAAAGCACGTCTAGGGGTGACTAACACCAGCAGGGCTTCTGCAGAGCTTAGTTCCCGGAGGAAAGACAAGTCCACCAGCCAACCAACCAACTAGACACACGGAGGAAAAAGGAGCCTCCTAATTTTCAAATCAATCTACATCCTGAAGAATGCTTAAAGTGAGCTAGTAAAGGAAAAATCTTCTGAATTCTCTCCAATTCATTTTACTAGTTCCCTGTTTTGCTGAACTTGAAAAAAGTGACTGTGATATTGTCAAAATTATCCAAGGTTTTGAGTTCTAATACCACCACCATAAAACAGCCACAAACTGTCTATAAAATTCTGTCGCTCTTTCTGACTTTTCCTCATACTAAGCATAGCTTTATGTAACTGTGTGATTTATTTGCGTTGAATTCTACAGCCTGATGCTTCTTTCACCATAGTAGATGACTCCAGACATCCCTGACCCTTTCAAAATTACTCTAGAAAACCACCCTTACATTCTCATAGTAACTAATTAGTAAATAGCCTGAAGCAAACTTTATTTGCTGTCTTGCTTCCACAACTCTAGTTTTTAACTCTTGTTAAAAATTATTGCTCCAATGTGAAGAAATGTAGAAATGTGGAAATGTGAACACTTGACTCTGAGATAGACTTCATTTCACATCTGTAGCATTCAGCAGAATTTGTAGAGGAAGAAGCATTAAGCATAGACACACTGCTCCATGCATTACCCTCAGGCCAGTTGGAATATGGGAGGTTTTAATCAGGCTTTGAAAAAATTGTTTGTAAATATCTAACTGAAAAGGAAAATAAAATACCCAAACAAACCCTAGAAATCTTTTGCAGCAGCTATTTCACACAACTACCATGTAAAATGACATGATCAGTTGTCTCCCAAAATACAGCAGTAATATATATATAACACTACACATTAACAGTGGGCCAAGGTTCGTTATGGTAAAAAATATAAAACATTCAGGACAAAAGCATATGCAAGAATGATAGGAAATAATAAATAGCAACACAGCATTACCTGAGTATTTTGCATCCCACCCCTCACTCATCCTTTACAACTGGCTGACTGATTCAGCTGCTCTGATGCTGGTCTCCATTTCAGAGTGGGTTCTCCTTTGTGTAAGAGAGCTGGGAAGTGTCTCAATTGGCAGAGCTGCCTGGCCAAACACTCTCTTCAGACTCACTATCAGTGCAAAACATCATGGGGGCACGGATCAGCAGGCCAGCTTCATGAGCCAGGTCCAGGGTCAATCAGAGAAGTACATTATCATCTCCAAGTTGGTAAACAGCAAATAATAGCTAAGTGGGAAGAACTGTTTTTTCTTCAAGTTAGTGAATATTAATTGAAGGTGAATGCTTGAATCTGACTCACCTCCAAAGACAAATATTTCTTGATCCTCTGAGTTTGCATGATCCTCCTGAAACAGCACCAGTAAAAACAGGGTGTGTTGCTAACAAGACTGTGTTTTGAAGTATTTGTCTGCATGTCCATTGAACTGTAAAAAAGTGAAGAAAACAGAATTAATCTAAGTGCTTGATGTGCTGAGAGTTCTTTCTTAAGTTTCATTAAAAATCCAGAACCCTGGGTTCTCTAGGAATGATGCGAGGGGGGCCAGATGGGGCACAAGGTAAAAAAGTACATCTCCTCTAACCACCATGAACAGGTTTTTAGCACAGCAGCTTCTGGGGGTGAAATGTCTCTTCATAACTTCTGTTGGCTGGGTCAAACTTTCCTTCTGGAGGTGAGGTGAGCAGCTTGCTTGTACACCTGCCCACATCTGGGCATTGTAACTCTTGTTTTCAAATAAACCTAAGTAATTTAGGAAAGGCTGTCCTTATTGCTTGGATTTGTTTTGGACTGGCATTAGTCTGGCATAAGCTTTCCAGTCCAGGCACTGCAATCTGATTTGTGACTCAGTTCTAAAAAGCCCCAACAAAATAACAACAAACAAATCAACAAACAAACTACTATTTTGTATTTCAGACAAGAAATAGCAATTGTTTATATATGCTTTGTTCATGCTTAGCTCACTGACTTTCCTTACTGCTGTCAGATTATTGGGAAAGTGATTTTAGTTTTCCATGAAGGAGTGGATACAAGTAGTGAGGTTCTAGACTGCCCTGGAGAAAGGGGCAGCAATTATTATTCCCAACAGTGCTCCAAGAGTACTTTATAGCTGGATTATTTTCTGCAGGTGACAAAATGACATCTGTGTTCAGGCCCTTTTCCTCCCTCAGCACATGCATAAAATTCTGCCAGAAATTAAGTGATAGGTGAGATAGATTAAACATAGGTAGCAGAAAATTATTTTTTCTGATTTCAGCATTTTTTAAAATTTTCCAAATTATGGCAGTGTTCAAAAGTTACAAATAGTTCCATTAACTTGGATTTTCTCAATCTATGGAGTCATAAAATTTTCCATTTCAAAACAGCTGACTTGTATGTCACATAGGAGCGATCAGATCTGAGTAGACATAAAGGGAACAGGAAAAATTTCCAGCTGGCAGATTTACATATTCTTATAATTTATATCAGTTTTGGTATAGATTTTTAGAAACTTTGGACACTTTAACATAGCATTTACAAAATGGATCTTGCTACGATCTTGAAAAGCGTTAACCTCCCCCTTAGGAAAGCAGGCTCAAATAATTTGTGATTAAATAAATATTTATCTTATTATCTTACCAGTATCTTATATTAATAAGCAGTTACACATAACTGCAACTTCTCCATAGTTACATAGAGTTTGAAGATTTTGATGTTATCTCTTCATGCTCCGAGGACTCCTCTGTTTTCTATTATAGATGTGACTCAGTAATGTATGGTTACTATCAGTCAAATGATTTCTCCAAACACATAATCAAAGTAAGATATCTAAGATTTCTGTCTTAAAAGCACACTAGAAGACATTGTGAGAGTGAAGCTTGATCAATTTATAATGCATCTCTATGATCCATATTATTCTTTTGGTACCATTTTCACAAATAATTATTTCTTTACTTTGAGGTTTCTGCTGTAGTGACTCTTGGCTGTATCTTCTCTTCTTCTTTTTATAATGCCCAGCAAGACAATTCTAAATAGCAGCTATGACTTCTTTCCAATTGAGCACTTCATTCAGAAGTTCCTGGCTGTTTCTTTTTCTTAGAGATTCAATAACAAATGTATAAACGATAGAATATTAGAATGCTGAAACAACATTGATCCAACGCTTCCACTTGCCTTGTCAGAAGTTGCTTTTGACCATCTTTCTTGTTTGCATGGTGTTTAATTACAAAGTTCATTTGACTTAATTGATATGCTTTACCACTACAAGCACCTGTTTTGGGTTAGGGACAGACTTCTTCCCAAAATCTTATCTGGAGCCTTGATATGGGAACTCTTGCACGCAAGGATCTGCCTGTGGAGTTGATAAGTGAGCTGCTGATGAGCTACCTTTTCTTCACAAGTGCAATTTTCCCTTGAATGGTTGTTGATTATGAAGAATATCCTCCCCCTTATATCATTCAGATAAATGTCTTGTGCAAATAGCTCTTTAAAGCCAGGTTCCAAGTATTGTGTATTTAGCAAAAAGTTACATTTACCATATCTCCTTGCACAACACATTTTGCTGCTTCATCCAGATGCCTTTCTCTCCTCAAAGAGGCTTATTCACTGTTCTCTTTTTAAATAAGTAACTGCAATAAACTCTATGAAAAATCACCTAGCACTGTTTTGTTGCTCAATTAAGTATTAGATATTCACTCTGAATACTCTGAAATAATTCTAGTGAACAAATTATTACATCTTGAATTATAGTCTGGATTTCGAAAGTGAGGCAATATTTGAACAAGGATAAAATATTTCAAGTTTCTAACAGTTATTTGTCAGTGTTTTACGTATTTGGAGACTTTAACAGATAAGCTTAGCAGTATTGAATTCTGAGTGCAAGTATTTCTGCATTTGTTCACTCAACATTCCTGTAGGTATTTGTTATTACATCTAACTGAGTGGGAGCAGATTTTTGTGACATCCATGTCTTATTAGAATGCTCTGAAAATATTTTGTGGACTTTTTTTGGCTATGGGTACCACTTATATTTTACACAAAATGGAAACAATATTCCACCCAATTAATTAAAAATAAGATAATAGTAATAATTAAAAAAAGGCAGTGATGTTCCTTCTCATCTTTAAAGAGCTTTTTATTTCAAAAACTGCATAATCCTGGAAGGAAAAATGAAGCCAAAATCTTAATAGTACAAATCTGCAAAGAAATAGGAAACAGTGTAATAGTTTTCAATAATTCTGGGAGAAAAAATATCTATTTGGATTTGTATAATTAATTTGCTTTTTAAATTATGTTTAATTGTTTTGATACAGTTTTGTTTTCATGCAGGAAGACTGAGTTTCTGCTTATGTTTTGCAAAAACAGAGGCTGCTGCCATTTGGAAGCATTTTGATTTTCTATCTTTTAATATGTTGAGTTTAACATCTACTTACCTGTGATTTATATTTTCTCAGCATTTTTCTACAAATAACATAGATTTGACTGATACCTTTCTGGGAAGAATGAATAGAGGTATACATTCAGTCATCTGCAAACTAAACAATATTGTCTGATGAAGTTCACAGGTTCAAATTAATCCCTACACTTCAAGGTCTTTTCTGGATCACGTGTCTTCTGATTCTGGTTCTCCCCCTTCTTTCCTGCCCCCAGTACTGCCCTGACTGGTCTCTTCCCACATCTCAGTCTCTCATTTCAGCTCTTATGTGTCATCTTGTCTCCAGCACGCTGTCTCCTGGCCTTCCTCCATGGCATCTACCCACTGGGAGCATTGTTTTGTTTGCTGAAGTAAAAGAGCTTGCTTTGAACCTTGCACTTGATCCTAGCCGATGATGATGTCTGTGTGTCACCTCTTAGCAGTGCCCTGAAAGATGGTTACCATGCTCAGCCCCTCCCTCTGTTGTTTGGTTTTGTTTTGTTTTTCATCTTGTACCACCCATTATTACTTCTGCTGTGGCATTGCTGCACACTTTTTGTGAGAGATTCAAGAGATCTGTGTTCAGCATGCAGGGCTGCACAGTTTGGGGTTTTTTGTGAACTCAGATAACCCAACAACAAAGCCACACATATTTCTGTTTCACTTCTGCAGATAGATAAGAGGGGGTCTTGAAAATGAGTTGTTAATTCACATGCAGACTGACTATGTCTGAGTACATCCAAAGTGCCTTTTTGGCACTGTTACAAATATTTCTGCATCGTCTCTGTTTTCATTTATAATGTTGCAACCTTTTTGATCATTTCAGTATAATGCTACTCTGTATACACATAAAGCTACTAAGGAAACCCGTGGCACTCAGTTCCTACTGGAAATTTCTCTTCCCTACAGGGAGTGAAATAGTAATTTTGACCAGTTGTGTGAAAGAGCTTTTGGTCTGCAGCTTACAAAAATGAAGCTGTGCTATCCTGTTAATGTATTATGTTAAAGTAAAATAGGAGAGTTTATGATAAATTGTAGTACATCTGTGGCCTTTGAATTCCAGATGTAGGTTCTGCCTTTTATAAGTTGTGAGAAATCTTGGGATTTTGACCAAAATAACCACAAGAAAACACGTCTCATTCATTTACAAATGAAATGCAAATTCCCTTCTGTATTAGTATAAAAGTAGTATATGACAATAACCAGGGTCTTGTGTCAGCTAGGATTCAAATGAGGGATCCTTTTTCTCCACGAAGCTGTTTTCAATACAAAAGGATTGGGATATTTGAAATGTAAAACATGAGTCCTTAAAATTAAAAAGACAAAATTACTAATGGACAAATTTAAAATGTTCTAACAATTAAAAAAAAACAGAGAAAGCACGTCACAATGAGAGAGAGAAAGAGGGTGAATGTGTGGTCTTTTTTTATTTTTCCTATAAAGGAGAAGGAAGAAAAAAAAATGGTAATTAGTATGAAAGGTATTTGTCTACTGGCATGTTCTTTATAATGTTTTATGTATGGAAATAGTTTTATAAATAAAATGCTATGGGCTTTCATTCAAATTGGTGTTATGTAGATTGCAGTGGTACTGAACGTCCAGCAGCAGGAAAGAAATAATGATGAACAGAGATATCTTGGTATGAATTGCATGTATAGCCTTATTTTTCAGCAAGCAATTGTTGAAGGTACCATGCAGCAAGCCAAACACCACACATAGGTATCATGAAGAGTATTAAAAAATGTAGGAATGGGTTTATTATTTTCTGTGAAACATTCTCTATTTTTATAGGCTGGTTTATTTAGACTCTGCTGTGAAATACCTTAAAAGGTAACACAGTATTTTGACTACAGCAGTAATTTATTACACCAGTTAATCTTGTAAAATTGCCCTCTGGATGTAATAATTTGTTATTCTTTTATTAGGCCTTCTTCTGCATACCATGTTTATCATAAAGATGTCACCAGTGTGATGCCTAGCAACCAGTACAATGTTCCGGAGGTGTTTGCATACATTTTCCTGAGGGAGAGACCTGCCTCATCCCTGCTTGGGAGAGCTGTCAGTGTATTCTGATGTATGAGGGATAAAAGGAGTCCCTGCTGCAGTCTCCAATAAGCTGAAGTCACGGCCTGAAAGCACTGACTTGGGCATCACTATGCTGTGTTAGAAAATGTGTCAATTATCAGATGGACTGCCTAAGGGTATCGCCTGGGTCTAGGTCATAAAACCATCAGGACTAAGGGGGAAAAAAATTGATGAGGAAGTAAGTTGAATTAATTGATAACTAGGAGGACTCTATGTGTAATGTATTCAGCATAATACAGACAGATATTTTCTCTCTTAAGCTTTCTTCCACTGTAATCAATGAATATGGAAAGTATAAAATGCCTCCCAATTCTGGCTGAGCACCAGATCTATACATGACTGTAATATTTTACTGACTTTGTCATTATTTCAAAAATACCCCAGAAGTCAAGAAAGACAAGGAGCTATAAAAATAAAAGTAAAATCATGCTAATATTTTATAGCTATGCTTCTATTATTGTAATTCTTAATATACTGTGCAACTGTTTGTATGTGAGTACAGTAGGGACCACTTAAATGTCTAGCCTGGGGCCTGATTCATGAAAGCTTTATGCACCATTTATGTAGGTATCTGTAGTGTTTACTCAGAAAAAGTAAGGAATACGTACTTTTATAGCAAAGTTTATTCCTCTGCACATCTACTTCCTGCCACCTGGCTGTAGCTCTTGGTGACAGAAATGCAATGAACATCAAGTATACTTTAAATACCTGGGCCGCTCAGAAATTTAGATCAAATAATTAGTGGTTATACCTTAGAAGTGCAACACCCTGCATGTGAATTCTTTGGGCTCATTTTGGCCATTCAGAGGTATGTATGTATATATGCATGTACAAAACACCACCAACTCATCATGACCTAGTGCCTTGACAGGACAACAGAATTTGACTTCGTACTGGAGAGCTGGAGTTATTCAGGATGAGGTTATAATCTGTATAGAGACACCCCAATTTGGGAGGTCTTTCTCCTTAATTGAACAACCTAACTAGGGTTGGGTCATTGTTTAAATGCCACCCAGTCCATTACTTCATTACACATCCTTCCTCACTCTCAGGTTTCTTGACACAAAGTCTTTCCCAAATAACTATCGACCACCTTTAACATGGTAATTTCTCATTAATTCACCTCTCATAGGAAAGCAAGCTACTTGCAAGTAGCTCTCCAACATTTACTAATATCTTTCACTTGCTGCTAAAATGCGACATTGTGAGAGCTCCACTGTGCTTTGGCTCTGAGCATAAAGTCAGTACTTCAATAAAAAGAAAAAGCTGCTTTTTATCACATTGATAACAAAAATTCACCTCTCTGTCCAGGAGAAAATTTGAAGAGGGACAAATAAAGGCCTTTTTGTCACTTCTCCTCTTTGACTCCATCCACTCTTTAGAGAAGACCTTTGCTTGTGCAGCAGTGCATGATTTTGTTCAAGGTGGATTGCTGGAACAGCTGCACACACGAATGCAAGACATTCTTTGTAGATGAAAGGAAAAATACAGTATAACATCACCCTTTTGAAAACAATCTAGGAATTGCAGCCAAGAACTTCTGACTTTTGCTTGGCTAGTTTCTCCACACTCAAGACAGGGAGGGAGCAAAGAGCCCTACTGAGCCTTTCACAGCAGCTAAACACAAGTGCTGCCGTGCTCCTTGCACTGTGCCCTGGGAACCCTCACTCTGCAAACTCCTGGGACAGTCATATCTGAATCCACAAAAAGTTTAAGAAATCACAGACGGAACCAGTGAGAAATTGAAATGCCGGTTACATGGAACCTCTAAATCTTCGGGGGGGAGAAAAAACAAAACCCCAAAACAACAACCAACCAAACAAACAAACAAAAAACACCTCCCCACCCCAAATGAATTGTTAATAAGCTGAAGTTTATAAACTTCTCTTTAGGAAAGAGAAGGAAAGGAAAACTCTGAAATGCATTTCCAAGATATTTTCACTGTTAGCTTTTCCAAAATATTTCTAAATGTTTCCAAATACACTCACGATGTCTAGAACAGTCTATCCTCTTTCATCCAGGCAAATATCTGAGTATTGCATGGAACAATCATCCATTTCTCAGCAGATCTCTGTGCATCAGGCTTTTAAGGCCCACAGTTGGAGTAGTCAGCCTGGCACCTTACTATGACATGGAAGATCCAGAAATTAATTTCTGAGAGAAAACTAAAATTAGCTGGAGAATTGAAGTCACTGCAGAGAGTGTTTGGTTTTGAAGAAAGCCTACTTTCCACCTGACAATCACTCTAAGAACAAATTGAACAAAACTCTTGAGAAGCACATCTGTATTCTGGATTTAGTGGGAACACTGTGCAGAAAGAACAATATGATCCACATTGCTGGACAGGAGAGCAGATGCATCTTAAACCACCTAGAGTGTTTTGCTGGTTCTTTTCTTTTCCTTCAGCAAATTTCATTCCCAAGTCCTATGATTTGCAGTAACTAAGTCTGGACATGGCAGGAGCATGTATGCTTGCGCCAGATGACAGTCTGATAGAATCTGGGGTAATCTTCAAGGCAGACATAGATGAAAGCAAATATTTTTTTTAACTCATGTCCACCAAGGTGTGACTTGAAGTTTAAGAGGATCCCAGACCATAAATCTAGTAATATTTGCCTTTGAATATCTTGTTTAGGGAAATCTTGAGCTGCCAATACAGGCCAGCTTTATGAGGCTGAGATTTTGGCCCTCAGTCTATAGAAAAAGTTCCAAATTTTTTTTAAAGGTGACATGCAAGCCTATTTCCTTATTTTCTAGGGATAAAAATTCCACCAAAATTCAGCAGCATTGCTAGAAAGCAGCAAAAGTGAAACAGACCCTTCCTAAATGACGAAATGAAGGGATTAGGATGCTTTTGGCAATGATTGCAAGAGGAATAATCTGAGGTTGAGTTCCCATATACTAGCTTCTCTATCTAATATACAAAACCATCTCAGAACTATAAAGGTTAAATATGAATTTGGTGATATTTCTGCATCTTCCTGATTTAAGTTTTATTTCTTGAACAACTTTTTCTTTTATCCTGTGTTTTGACAGCTGTGTTTCTGCCCCTCATAGAACTCAGACATGAGAAAATGCAGGTAAATTGTAAAAAGAAAATTAAGGACATTCTTCAAACTTCATATGGAATCTGTTTGCAATTAATTACAGTCTTGAGCATCAATAAAAGTGAAGATAGAAAGCTCTTATTTGGCCTGTTTCATCTTTGAGACATAAAAAAATGGGCATTACTGTTTTACATCTATATGGTCACTGGAGGTAATAAAAAAACCTCTCATTGATTTTGGTACTGGAGGAAAAAATCTCATACTGTCCAAAGACTTCTGACATTTTCCAGTAAACCCAAGAAGGCCAAAAGTTGTACTGCTGTAACTGACATTCTTTCTGCTCTTTACAATATAAAATAATCAAGCGGTATGCTACAAAGGCAGAAATATGATGAGTTCAGTTTTCAATATATGTGTCAATATGACAGAATTCTGACAAGAATTGTGGGGCAATTACCTATTAAATATACAATAATAAAGGACAAATCCTGCTTCCTCACACTGAGGGAGAATCCTATGAGCCTATGTCAGTGCTGGATTTAGCACCTGGAATCACAAACATTTTCCAAAGAATGACAAAACTCAGTTTGAATAAACACACTGCTGGAGATGAAACCAAATTGTTCAGAAGATGCATCTGTGTTTGCACAAAGACATTAATTTTGTCTTCCCTTTGCCTTTTTAAAGATAAAAAAAAGAGAAGAATTTGGTTTGAATAAAGCTAAGTTGCCATCTTAGTGTAACTGCTAGTAAATATAGCAGCTATTTTATAAGTATTGCTGTCATTTTCTTTGACTAAAGTTACAGAAATTCTTTGAATTTTATATAGGGGACTAAATTTGTAATGGAAAATGATGTTTGATGGTGTTTAAATGCAGAGTATGTCACTGTATAAAGCATAGGGCTCTTTTAAGTTATTTTTTTTAACTTCTTGACATGTGTCACAATTTGGAATTCTGCTCTCATGGGATAAATGCCAGATTACATGGTGTAGTATTTTTATCCTCTGTACTTTCACTGTAGAAGCATACAACATCAAAGAAGAGGCAGATCACTCACATCAGCAGAAAATGGAATAGGACTATAATATGCTTGCTTTGATCTCTCCTTCTAATAATTATCTTGGCTACATGCATACATTGAAAGTAAGATTTGAATTAATAAGGCCAAGAGACCCTGGAAAATGTAAGAAGGATATCTGAATACTAACTTTGCCTATCTTTAACAAGATAAACTGCAATTGAGCCTACAAAGTTGTGGATTGTTAATTTAAGGCAATAATCCTTAAATGTTATTCTTTCTTTAACTTGTCACCACTACATTCAGCAGAAGCAATCAGTCCAATTAAGACAGTATCTTTTCAAAATCACACTCACCTAGATTTGGGATGGAGAGGGTGCTATTTAGCTGGCATCCATTTGATTTCATATAGGTTTTCAAACAGGAGGGCCCATGGTAACAGTCATTAAATTTATATAAAAAAAGTCATCACTACACAGTCTGTTATCATTAAAAACTATTCTAATATTGCCTTAGGAAAGATATTGCTTTTGATATGGAAAGTAAATCAAATCATCCACATCCACATAGGATTCATACAGAGGCAAAAAGCATATTGCGTTCCTGGTCAGTTATTTTTAAATTTTTTTAACCAGTGTTTATTGCTATATTGTCTTCTGGGAATCCTATTTCTGCCCAATGTGAGTAGAAATTATAACATAAACAGGGTAGTTATGCATGAAAGCCTTACATGGTTAAGGCTTACAGTCTGCAAGAAGGAAAACCTACTGCAGTTCACCAGTCCCAGAGAATGAAAGTTCGTCATTCTTCTGCTTAATTTCTGATATGTGAGTCACATCAGTTGCTGGGTAGGCAGCACATTACTCCCAAAGCCAGATGTTGCAACTTCAAATTATTGTTTGATAAATCTTGGCAGAGCCACTAACCATCATGCTAATACAATGCCCTGCAGTGTACAAAGGGATGCATAATGTGCTAGCCAGGCTGACTTAAGCACAGTATGAATTAGACAAATGAGAGCAAGCACGTCTATGCTTAATATACCAAATGCAAGTTCCAAAAAGCCACTCGAACAAAGACAGTCTGTCAAAACAGCAGAGGCTGCTGTTGTCCTCAAAATCCCAGTCAAAGGTTAAGAATGTTCTTTTAAAACGGGGTTAGCTGGGCATACATGTAATAGATCAACATGCAGAAAGAAGTGCTTTGAAGAAATGCTCTCTCTGTTGAAAACAGGCACACTTTTCTCATCTGCTGAACTTACCTGACAGTGGATGGGAGTTGCAAGAGAAAAGGTTTGATTCAGCAAGGATGTTAGGAACAGCTTTGTTAAGTTCTGAGACCAGCACTTCTAATTGAAGTACAAGCACCACTAAATACTCATTGCCTGGCAGTCCCATACCAGACGGAGAAACAAAAGGAAGTGCTTGTGAGTGGCTGTAGGTATCATCAGGACAAATTTCTCTACAGAAAAGACTTCCATAGACAGTATGATATTTACAGAAAACCACGATGTGCTTCAAGAGTCACTGCTGGTCTCCTGCCCTGAGCTGCTGGTCTCCTGCCCTGAGGTTCTTATACTCTCAGTAGCTACTGATCTCCCACGCTTGCCAACGAAAATTCAGAAACCTAATTTTTTTCCCCTGACTTGCCAAGTTCTTTCCTAGCTTTCAGTGTGGGAGAATAGATCACTGGAGTTAAAGCAGTGGCTGGGAGTAGGTCCCATGTAAGCAAAAACTGTTCCCAGCAGTTGTTACATGCTAGCTTTCTCCAGCTGCACAAAGTCCAGCTGCAGCATGCTTGGACTCAGGTTCCCATCAACCCAGCCACTTCAGCAGAAACTTTAGAGCCTCCCAGGGGTGATTTAAGGGAGCACCTCATCCTGGTTGGGCCTTGAAGGTAATTCAGCTTGGCTGCACCTTCTTAGCATTGCCAAGAAATGGTTATGTTCAAGATTTCTTTCCAGTTGTACCAAATTGTTGTGGTGCACCGTTCTAACAGGGGGAAATACAAGACGTCCACAGAGGTTTTGGAACAAAGAAGGTTTCCTCCCAGGGAAACTTCAATATCAGACACATTTAAAAATGTCTCTAGCTATTCTGTTACAATTTAAGGATATAGAGGAAGTTTCATTTTATTTATCTGTCCCAGAAATAATCCAAGTAGGTGCTATGGTAATAGAATACTGTGGTAAAGAGCAATCATCGTACAATCTCATTGGTGGTGGTTTAATTATATTTGTTCAAAATACAACTACTGAAACTTATTGTCTGTTGTTCACAGTACTGGCATATTTCTGAAGTCATGAGACAAAATTTCTTGTAAATGTTAGGCCCTTCTGTCTCCTAAGTAAACAGCTGTAGTAGGTTGACCCTGTCCAGCAGCTAAGTATCCAGACGACTACTCACTCACCACCCCCAGTGGGATGGGGGAAGGAATAGAAGAAAGAAAAGCTACAAAACTCATGGGTTGAGATAAAAACAGTTTTGTAACTGAAGAAAAAAGGTTAAAGAAAAGACAAAACAACCTATCAAAAAACCCCACTGCAAGTGATCCAAAATCAATCACTCCCCCCTTTCCGAGACAGGTAGGTGCCTAGGCAGTCTCTGAGCAAAAACCAAGCTCCCAGCCTATATTGCACTGATTGATAGCATTATGGGTTATCTCTGTAACCACCTCAGCTCAGATGCTTCAGTTGTGCCCCCTCCCAAACTGTAGCCAGCCTATTTGCTAGGGAGACAGAGTGAGAGAAGGCCTTGATGCTGTGCAAGCACTGGTCAGCCGCAGCTAAACACCGATGCATTATCAGCGTTAATTTGATCACTATTCCAAAACACTGGACAGACCACTATGAAGAAAATTAACTCTATCCCCACACAAAAAAAATATTTGCACTCAAGGTTTTCCTGACCTAATGGCTTGACCTTCAGCTTTTGAAAGAAGATTAATCAGGACCATATCTGAATTGTCTCTTGTATAAATCATTGAGACTGAAAATTGCTGTCAGCTAATGCAAGTTATGTTGCTGAGAATAATGCAGAGCGAAAACTGTGCATTGTCCAGTGGTGAGAAAGCTGTTTCACAATTTTGCCATTATAATGAGAGCTCAAGGACAGATCTGGTTTCACTTCAATAGAACTAGAAAAAGAAGGAAAAAAGTGTAGGTTGCTAAGATTCTTGATTCCACATGGCAAAATTTAGTAAATTAAGGGAAGTAGTTAGAGACATCTGGTACATCTAAGAGCAGTGACAGATAACTGTTCAGGAAGTTTGGAAAGTCTACAAATCTAAGATA
Organism: Trochalopteron elliotii; assembly: GCA_024734555.1. NCBI lineage: Eukaryota > Metazoa > Chordata > Aves > Passeriformes > Leiothrichidae > Trochalopteron > Trochalopteron elliotii. Next base: position 190,376 of record JANPWX010000024.1, on the reverse strand, counting down.
TCAGACTCTGTATCCAAAGCAGGGAAAAAACACTTCTAGGAAGAAACTCCTGAATACATTTGAAGGAATAATCACACCATGAAAAAATATACAGAAAAACAAGAAGCCTATGGGGAATAGTAAAAAGACTTTCTGTTTTTATCTAGAGACATGAAAAAGTTGCTAAGAGCCAAGTAAAACTCATACTGATAAAGAATGCTAAAACAAAGAACAATTTGTTCTTCATCAGTATAAATTTGAAGAAGAAAAAAAAAGGAAAGTGTCATACCCATGGAGTACATTAAAAAGTATTTTCAAAAGTACACAGTAAAATAGGAGGGAAATTTCTTCATAATTCTTCATTTTTCTGTAATGAGTTGATGTTAACACAACTGCAAAAACCATATAGACAGTGCAAAAAGACACAGAAATAATTTTCTGATCAATTAATAGAAAGAAAGTAAAGGAAAAGAAAGCAAATTTTCAAACTCTTTAATATGAGGTCAAATGACGCTATCCAGAATTTTAGGGGAGGGATTTTTTTTTTTTTAAAGAGAGTATATTTTCAAAAATTAAGTTTTAAAATATCAATTTTTAAAAACATTAAAAATTGAAATTAATTGATTAATGAATAGCTTTTCTGAGTTTAGTAAAAGAAGACTACTAGATCAATACACCAGAGAGGTATATCTAACCAATGGCTAGACAAATGATGTGAGGCAAAGATTTCCTCTAGAATGATATTCAAAATAAGAAGGGAAAGAAATTGCTTGAGAAATTGTCTGACGGTTAGTTAAATAGGAGTGTTAACAATGTTGGAGAAAAGCTTATTTGGAAGCCCCCATGGATCACTCTTAGAATCCACATTGCATTAATACTTCACTAACAACATTTACACAAAAAATAAAATAAAATAGCAGTATACCAATGCTATCTGATGATGCTGATGTTGGAAAATGTCAATAGTGAAGAAGGATTGCGTCATACTGAAATAGTCCTCTGTCCTTGAAAGCTACAGTGCTGTAAGTTGGATGATATTTAGTATCAGGGAACTAATGACAAAGTAACAAAGACAGATCAGCTGACATGGCATGGGAGCATGGGGAATGATGTGTGCTCACCTGGTCACACAACCACAGCTACCCATGAGTTACACTGCTGTTGTGCCAAAGCCATGGAAAGGAAAGGTTATCCATGGATCTAAAGGCAAGGATGCACTTGAACCCCTAAATACTAATGAGATCTTACTGGGAATGATGTGCACCAGTTGTACTCCCATCATCAAGGCTGTTTTCTGGAGTATGAGGTACACGTAGGATGAACTGAGTGGCCAGGAGACAAGAGAAGCCCTGAAAGAGAGCAGGTACATAACCTAAGAGCAATAAACCTGGGAAGTGCTTGATCCAGTACCTACCACAGGAAAGAAAGAGCCTTCTAAGTTAAAAGATCAATCTGGTCTCACATGGAAAAATGTTCCACCACGCCAATTACATTCTGATTCAGAAAGTCTCTAATTCTGTGTCATCCTAAACGAGAATCTGCTCATGCTACTATATCAGAGAGCATTGATAGAGAATTTTTATTTTCTTGGTAACTCCGAAGACCAAAAAGAACTCCAAAGACAAAAGAACTTATATCCTAGAGAAAAAAAGATAGGACTAGCAAAGGCTGAGATAGACTTCTAAGCTAAAAAAACAGACACAAAATTGATGGGGTTTCTTTTTCTCTTGTTCTACATAACAGTGCTGTCTAAGTGATGAACCAGTGCCATAGAAACTTTCATTATCCTAAGAACATGCGTTAGAAACCCTAGTTATCATTCTTAAATGAATAAACTGTTACCTGCAAAACAAGGATTAACTTTTGCTGAAATATGCACCCTTTTTTCTATAAATGTTTTTATATATTTTCAGTTCAAGGTTAGTGAAAGTGTGGCTCTTCATCATTGCAGCTCACTTAGGAAGTTTTCTCCATATCCACAACCTCTTTGTCAAACAAGTACGCAATCTTCACATTTAAAATCTGGTTCTGTGAGAACAATCTTCCTTGCCTAAGTAAATAAGCAAAAGCAGACATTAGAAATTTAATGGAACTGTATTTTTATGAATACTTTTTCTCAGTCCATGGCAGGATTCTGATTAGGTTTCTTTCCTTCACTTTGCTGTGATCATCCGTATTGCTATTGCTGGTCTTTTTACTTTTTTCATCAGGAATGTCTGGAATATTTTATCCAGGCAAACATGTGTATTCATGTATGAATGAGCCTATTTGCATGTGAATCAACATATTTATCCACAAACAAGTTGGGTTTTTTTCTGCTGAAAGTGCTTGCCCAGCTGATCTCTGTATGTACATGGCAGAAAATTAAATGCAAAAATAAAATTGAATGTAAAATGTGCTAGGCAGACAATAAATCTGGCCTACATACTTCTTTCCTTTCTAGAAGGCAAAACTCCAGCTTACCTTTTTTCTTTAAAATAATACATCAGGAGACCTCATATACAGTGAGATTCTTTCCCCTTCCCTTTCACCCCTCTCCCACTACAGGAATGAATTCTGCAAGTGCTCAATGCACAGAATTCCAGGTAAAGCCATTAAAAACTGCAGGAACTCAGCACTTTTTACTTCTGAGGAATCACTCACAAAAATGTCCATGTCCTTATCCAAGTGTTCAGAAAGGTCACCTCACCCACCTGATTGTCACTAGGCCAATGCACCCTACAAATGCTACATCTCCTCTTCTGTTAGCCAGGGTTCAGCCTTAAGCTTCTCCCAAAACGAGTCTGTCTTTCTTCTTCCTACTCTTGAGAGACTGAGAGAGCAAACACTTCATTTTCATGAACATTGTCAAAATAACTCTTTGTGATGAATTCTGCATTTTCCAACTCTCTATTAAGTAATAGCCATTTTTTAGGTCTAATTTGATTCTCATCATTAAAGTAAAAGATTGAGCTTAAAGGTTTCCATGATAGAAATGGATTTTAAAAACTTCTTTTGTTAATTTTTAACTATATGCATTATTTCCAGACCCATACATTTTAATTATAACTCAGTATAATATGTGTAATTTATTTGTGTTTTCAGATATATGAATAGCCATGCTAACAGTTTGCAAGGCTAACTGCTCCTGTTTTTCATCTTTGAACCTGTCCAGTAGCCAAAGACTAGATAAGAATTTAAAAATAGATGAGTCATGGAATGAATAACAGTTGCAATATTCACTCCTTTTCGAGCACCATTTCTGATTGTTTCAGTGTCTCACGTTACAGCTTGAAAATAGTGGAGGTAACATTAAGGTTAAACCCCCACATTACAGAGAAGGAAGGAAGGAAGGAAGGAAGGAAGGAAGGAAGGAAGGAAGGAAGGAAGGAAGGAAGGAAGGAAGGAAGGAAGGAAGGAAGGAAGGAAGGAAGGAAGGAAGGAAGGAAGGAAGGAAGGAAGGAAGGAAGGAAGGAAGGAAGGAAGGAAGGAAGGAAGGAAGGAAGGAAGGAAGGAAGGAAGGAAGGAAGGAAGGAAGGAAGGAA